>PVHX01010744.1:0-46725 GCA_004024805.1 Geosciurus inauris | reverse complement strand
TAAAGTGGGGAAGGACATGCAAACAATGGTGGATATCTGTTCACAGGGTTGTAAGCGGGGAGGGGGCATGGGGACAGCAAACGTGGTGGAATATGATGGTCATAATAATCCTAACTTTATGTATGACTGCATATATGTTGTGATTCTATACAACTTACAACTAGAGAATTGATATGTTATCCTCTATCTATGTACAATGAATCAATTTGCACTGTTAACATGTAAGCCTAAATAAAACAAATTAAAAAAAAAAAAACAAATCAAACTCATACAAATCGAAACTCTTGCCAGGTTTTAAGCTTTCTTAATAATTTTAAAAGCAAGAAGCAACAAGACAAGGACTGGAATATCTCCTATAGGGGCTACCTGCATCCTGCCTCCTGCCTGAGAAGAGTTCCCTGTTGCTGAATAGTAAAGGAGGTCTCTAATGACATCTGTGGGCAAGTTCACATAGCAGGGAAATATTAAGCTACAAAACATCTGACTTCATAACCCAGAGAGTTTTACAGCTTATGTGACGTTCTTCAAGGAACCACGCCTCACAAATCAATAAATTGTAGATTTGTTTACAGTAGCAATTCTAAACCAGAGACACCTGCTCAAATCTTTTCATAGGTAAAGATTCCTCTCCTAGCAAATATCATCAGTGTGTCTGGGGATTCAGTTACTATATTTATAAAGAGAATAAGCCAGGTCAGTAATCAGTTGGGAATAAATAGATGATAGGTCAGCTGCTTTAAATTCTACATGCTCAAACCTTTAAGCATAAAACTATAAAATAACATGAAAAATTAGTATCAACTAAGCCAAGAGAGGCATTATTTTCATAGATAAAATTACTCATCATTCAAAGATGCTAATTCCTTTAAAAAGATTTATAGATCCTTTGCTCAAATCCCCAAGTTGCTTTATTTTACAAATGATATCTGGCTCTGAAATTTACATAAAAATACAATAACTAAAAATAGTCAAGTCTTCCATGAAGAAGAAAAAAGGTGTCTGGTTCTGCAGCACAGGCATGTAATCCCAGCAACCTGGGAGGCAGGAGGCAGAAGATCCCAAGTTGAAGACCAGCTTGGGCCATTTAATGAGATTGTCTTAAAATAAAAAATAAAAAGACCTTGGGATGTAGCTCAGTGGTAAAACACTACTGGACTCAATCCCAATTACTAAAAAATAAAGAAAAAGGAAGAAGAGGGGGGCTGGGGTTATGGCACAGTGGTAGAGTGCTCGCCTAGCATGCTTGAGACCCTGGGTTCGATCCTCAGCACCACATAAAAATAAAATAAAGATATTCTGTCCACCTACAACTAAAAAAATAAATAAATATTTAAAAAAAAAAGAAAAAGGAAGAAGAGGAAGAGGCAAAGGAGGAGGCAGCTAAGAAAATGATGAGAGAACTTGTTCTACTAGATGCCAACCTGATTATAAAGCTACAGTATTAAGAGTGTGTGCTTTTGGCCAAAGATCGATAATAGTCTTAGGGCATAGAAAAGAGAACAGACTGTACAAAAATAGCAGTCACATATGAATGGACACTTGATTTAATGATAAATTACAAAGTATGGAAGAAAATTCTGTCTTTCTTCACCTTTTTTCCTTCCTCTGCCAGTACTGAGGATACAACCAAGGGCCTCACCCATGCTAGGCAAGCACTCCATCACTGAACAAAATCCCCAGCCCAAGGCTCTCTTTTCAATAAATTCTGGGTGAGAAAAATATTAAAGAGACAGGAACAACATACTGCAGTACTTGATTGTCTAAGAAGGAGGAGAATTAAAGCATGATGTTTACTTCTTAGCCTCCCCGACTAGAAAACAGTTTATGAGGTTCATTTTATGAGGTGAGGTGTGGCTGGAAATCTTGTTAAGGCTTGGATTAGTTAAATATCAGGTGTTAGCATACCAACACTTGAAAATATTTATCTGATAAATCTGAAAAATTACAAAAGATATCTCAAAAGCAGTATTAGTAACTCAGATGATCTATATGAATTTGTCTCACAGAACTTTGATACTAATCAAAATGCAATGTCTACCACAGTACCCCTAGCGCATGGCACAATGATTAGAGATTCAGTGACCCATGATGTGTTGAGGCAGAAGAATGACAGCAAAGATGCTGCTAAAGAACTCACAAGAAAGGCACAAGCTGGAAACATATTGGCATGGTATGTTCTTTTCCTAGAACCATAACTGAGAACTGAGCTTTTTGTGCACTGGCACATAAAATTCTGGAAAATACTTTTAATCTGTTGTGCCATCTCCTTGAGTTTCTGCTGTTTAAGAACTTATTTCATATGACCATGCTAAGAAGAACTCAAGAAAGTAGAGGAACTGTTTGAGGCTGAAATTGCAGAGCATGAAGGAAATTCTCAGAAAGAATTAACATTTGGTAGCTGCTGATCTATTTTGCACCTGGAAGTACAGTGATTTACCGCTTGCTGGCATTCCCAGCCAGATCAGACTCTGAAAATATGCAAGAAATCTGTTCCCCTTCAGAAAATAATAAAAAAATAAGAAGGCAAGGACAGTTTAGTTTGTTCCAATTCTGGTTGTTTTTGCTGACTTGCTCTGTGAGCTAAAGCAATTTCAGGAATTTGTCTTTCCTCAATCCTACATCTACAGAGGGGAAAGAACAACAGAAGCAATGTACCTCGGCCGTCCACTCTGAAGGTTTGCTAAAATTACCAGAACAATTTATACCTGTAAGCATGGTAGCCGGAAAATGTTTTGGGGATAGGCGGAGAAGGATTAAATCTCTCTACTGCTTTAACGGTTAAGAAAATAAAATAATGTTGGGTTGGTGTTAGCTTTGGGACTCTGTAATTATTTCATTCGTAAAATGAAAATAATAATTCCATAATTATGTGAAGTTATAGAATTAAATAATGTTTATATATATTAGAAATCATAAAATCATTTAACATAGGCAATAAATGATTCTAGTTATAGTATCTACCCTATATGAGCAAACATAATGAAACATACTTCTCTGTTAGGAAGAGTGTCTATACCTACATCTATAATTTCCAACATCAAAAGGTAGACCACTTAGTTCCAAAGTTGAATGCTTGTCCTCAGTCAACTCAATGATTTTTTTAAAAAATTCATTTCATAAATAAAATGCTTGCCTTTTACATTTGCCTTCTTTCTCTGTCCCTGACATTTTGTCATTTTTTTAACTTTTATTTTATTTATTTATGTATTTGTTATGTGGTGCTGAGAATCAAACCAAGTGCCTCACATGTGTGAGGCAAGCACTCTACCACTGAGCCACAACCCCAGCCCAACATTTTGCCATTTTTATTTCCAACTTAGTTTATCCATTCCAGGTAGGAAGATTAACGAAACCTTTGGATTAATGAAACTTTAAGAGCTCTCAAGGTGCAGGCTTTTCTTGTTCATTGAATTTTCTAGTTAATAAGAGAATAAATCAAAAACTCTTTTATTTCATCTTTTTGAGTTTATAATAAGTCGAGTTCTCTAATAATTAAATCTGTGTTCATGATTTGAAGCTCTTATCTGACTCAGGGCTATCATAGTAATAGTCCAGCAGTCAGAGAACTGTAAACTCAGTATATTTTTGCCGCCTTGCTATGTAGATTCATATATTTCAAAGATATTCTACTCAATGAAGACTGGCTCCAAGAGAAAGTGAAAAATCAATGATTTTTTTAAAGTAAGTTTCTTAATGGCACATTTTGCTACTATTTCCCACGTCTTCCAGAAGTGACAAAAAAACTATCATGATTAACTGAAAATTTGACATAAATTCTAATACCTTCTCAGACACAAGTATAAAAAGACACTAATTTATAAAACTTTTATTCCCTAGATTCCCATACCTTCTCAGAGACAAGTATAAAAAGACACTAATTTATAAAACTTTTATTCCCTATGTACACTAAGCAGGGTACTTAATGAAGGACAGGGATCTAATTCACAATTAAATGACTTCTCAAAATATCTGTGTCTTTTGGGAACTTCTGTCTCCTCCTCAATCTTTAGGCTTTCTCAAAAACTTAGCACTCTGTCAGCAAAAGTAACTTGGATAAATATGCCCATTTACTCAGAATAATGAACAGGCAAGAGCACTGGAAACTTAGGAATTTTATTTATTTGTTTGTTTATTTATTTATTATTTATTTATGCTGGGGATTGTATTCAGGGCCTCTTGCATACTAGGCAAGCACTCTACCTCTGAGCTACATCCCCAGTCCAAAAAGTGCAAGTTTAATTCTCCCTCTGGAACCAGGAATCGAAGCATTCAAGTTACAATGACAGATAAAGTCTCACCAGCAGATTTCTTTCTTATCCCTCCTGCAATCATCTGACTTCCCTAATAACAAACTAGAACAAAATTGCAGAAATTACTTCCATTTAAAACTATTTAGAATCCCTTGATCCTCACAGGAGCCTATCCAAAACATCTTCTACCACCTGCATCCTGGCCAACATGCCCCCTTGGTCCTTGTCTAGTGTAAAGGGGATCCCTGACTTTAATAAAATACAAAGTCATGGTGCCTATTTTCTTTGTCCTTTCATCTTTCCCATTGTTCCTAGTCCATCCCTCCCCTGAATTCTGCCTCTGTTTAGTGGTGGTCTCTTTATAGTAAACATCTCCTTTTTTTTCTGTCATCATAAATATGGAGTTTATCCAAAAGCCTCATCTGCCAGGAAGCAGAAAATTGAGTCTGCAATAATTGGCTATCAGTTATTTTGGATAGCAACCACTTGAACACAGGGCTGATGAAGCTTTCTGAATATGTCCACATAATTAATTAATTCCACTTTTTGAGGACAGAGGTTCATTTACAGCTGTTAGTTGAGTTTCAAGAATATTTCTTTAGCCATCATAGCAGATGGCTAAAGAGTTCCTGGGCCTTACCCCATCAATGTGTGTTGGCCCTACTGCCAGCTAAATGCCTGCCTCTTTTTACCTGAGGACTTTCTTAGAAACCCAGAAAGGATGTTTTTCCCTAGAGAAGCAGGTATAAATTCTGAGATTTATCATTTCTAAAAAGCAGCCTCCATCAGACAATCACAAAGTTGGAACATAAGTATCTCAGTTCCGTTGGACCACAGATGGGACAGCTCTGAGGTTCCCATAATTAATAATTTTCTTGTGGGATTAAGCTCCAACAGCCCAGCCCACACATGACCATATGTTCCTGATAATGCATCCTTCATTTGCACTGCTTCCCTTCCTTTTTCACTTTTCTCCTTCGATACCTGTGTTTCCTGAGCCTTACAAACATATTTTCTCAAGTCTTTGTCTCAGAGTCTTTATCTGGAAGATCTTACATTAAGACAACTGTCTGCTATTTTCCAGATATAGATAAGCACTAAAATTACAAAGATGAATAAGAACTTGTTCCTGCTTCAAGGCATTCACAATTTGCTGGAGAAACAGAATAGAAAGAGGATGAGTCAGATAACCTATCACTCCCCTTCCTTTCAAGCCCCACCCAGTACGGCACCTCTTCACTGGAGTGCTGACTCCTCTGCAAGACCCGAAATCTTGTGGCTCTGTCTGGCCACGATATCTCAGCAGGACTGCCTAGAAGAGACAGAATACAAATTGGCCCAGTTTATAGACACGAGGTCTGAGGTGGCACAGAGCTGACAAGGAAACTGATCAATATTGTGTAGGAATTTGTTGTCACACTGAAAGTGCACACTACTTTCCATTCTCCTGAAAAAAGGATTCACATTTTTAAATGCATTTCTCTGTGTACAGTCTTGCCCGACATGTAGTTAGTTGATTTATTTGACATTTCAACTAATAAGAAAAAGATAAATATTTATGCTCCACGTGAAAAATCAGATTCAGATCCTGGTATTGGACTCTGACATAAAATTTTGGGTGAAAGATGTTTATTAAGGAGTATCCTTGTGGGCTGGGGATGTAGCTCAGTGCTCTCCAAGCATACACAAGGCACTGAGTTTCATCCTCAGCAACACACACACACACACAAACATCTATCCCAAAGAGTGCCCTTGGGATCAATATTCAGGGAAGTGAATGGCAGCAAGCAGAAATAGGGAAAAAGAAGTCAGTGACAATCAAAGACAGTGAGAGTCTCAAAAAACAAGCTTGATCTATGCCATGTGGAACCCTGGATTTAAAAATGACCAACATCAGACTTGTCCTTGGATGGGGCAAGAAGGTCTTCTGAGAAAGGGTATTAGAAAAGATGACTATCTCCAGTGGGAGCAGACCTTGAGGGGCTGACAGTTAAGCATGTCTGCCAACGGCACTCCCAACAAGTCCCTTATTAAAGGGGCAGTCTGGTCTGTGTGTCATGGTATCCACCACAATTTAAGAGTCCTTAAATGTGGAACATAGAATCCCTTTGCATGTTCATCAGATCATGATATTGTAGGTTCACTGACTGAATTACATGTGCTAAAGTTCTGTATTACCTATCTTGTGGACTGTTTCATAAAATATATTGAGCTAGAAACAACCATCAGACATCTGAAAACACATTTTAATACAGCTTCCAGTGTTCCTAGTGTATCCTTGAGGAAAACTGTAGGAGCACATAGAATTAAGCAAGACCTACCAGACATTTCTCCACAATCCCATTATTAATGGGCCACAGATAGGACAGGGCACTACCACTCATAACAGTGCTCATAAAAATAGCAGACAGCTCAGAAAACTAAACTTTGAAATATCATTAATCTTGGTCAAAATATGCAGTTGGTCAAAAATAAGTCTCAGAAACCAAATAAAGTTGATATTATTTTAGTAGTTTAGTTTACTTCATAGGCTTTCAAGAGCCAGAGTGATACTGTTCAGCTGTTGCATAGTAGCTTTAAAGAATAGGGTCTCCTTAGCTACTGTGTACTGGGGTCACAACCCAGTTATGAAGCGACCAAGTATTTGGTGACAAAAATATAATAAAGCTGTTATTTATGTGAGTGCCAACTTAACCTTACAGCTTGAAAGACTTAATAAAGCCATTCTAGTCATTTTGAATCAGAAGCTGGTTGGCTTCTAGGGATATTTGAGAAGAGAATCCCAACACATGGTGGCAAGGCGGTAACACCACTGGGCTGAGAATTGGTACAAGTTACTGAAACACCTCCAACTGAATGGCCTTGGGAAATCAGCCTCACTTTCTTCATCTATAAAAGAATGGGATTAGAATACTGGATAGTTTTTTAACCAGGAAAATGAGGTTAATTTTTAAAGAGTAGATCCATATCTTACAATCCACTTATAGACCTACAGCTGGTGTAAGAGGATTCTCTAGAGAAACAGAGATAAGAGGGCATGCAAAGATATGTATTCTATATAATAAGAGATATAGTGTAAGAATTGGTGATGTGATTACAGATCACAGAAATCAAGGAATCTCATATTCTGGTCATCTACAGCTGGAAAACCAAGAGTTCCAATGGTTTAAGTCCCATCTCAGACCAAAAGCCCAATGACTAGGAGTGCCAGTTTCTAAGGACTTAAGAAGATGAGTGTCCCAGCTCAAGCAGAGGATGAATTCACTCTCCCTCTGGTTTTTTGTTCTAG
Organism: Geosciurus inauris; assembly: GCA_004024805.1. NCBI lineage: Eukaryota > Metazoa > Chordata > Mammalia > Rodentia > Sciuridae > Geosciurus > Geosciurus inauris. The sequence continues at coordinate 39,186 of PVHX01010744.1, read as the reverse complement.
CTTCAGGCCCATGATGGATCAGATGGTGCCCATCACAATTGGTGAGGAAAGATCTCCTTTACTCAGTTTATTACTCATCCTTACCTGGTGATCCAGAAACATTCTCACAGACATCCCTAGAAATCATATTTACCAGCTATCTGGGCTTCCCATAGCTCAGTTAAATTGTCACATAAAATTAACCATCACTACTAGCTTATATACTCCTAGATACCATTTGTGGCTTTTTATAAAAACAGAATCAGCACAAATTTGGGAAACCACTCTCACATGGAAGAATTCATGCTCTGCTTCCAGCACATTCTTACTCACTTGGACCAGTCCACACAGACAGATTACATTCTATAATTTGTAAGAATCTGACTAACCTATCTACTCTTGTGACGGTATGCACACAGAATTCTAGGAATGGCAGTACCATTAGAATGACATGGGATGGTGGAGGGGTGATTCCCAACTAGAAAGAGCATTGCTGATTAGGCCACACAAGCAATCTTACCCATGTAGTGGCTGATCTATCATTTTTGGCTTCTGCATAATTACTCTTGCCTGGATTCCCTTAGCTATCTGGAAATTTTTCCTCAGCATCTTTCCAAGGCTCTCTTCTTCCACTCTCCATTCAAAAGTTGGAGTTTCATCCCAAACCCTCTTCTCAATTTTTACTCTTCTCTTGAGTGAACTCATAAAAACTCAGGATTTCAACAACCACTTCTGGCTAGCTTAAACTTGTGTGCAACTTCCAAAGTCATATTTTCAACTGTCTGGCAGATACACTGGGTAATCACTTCTGAGACAACATATTTGAAAACTGGATTTTGGACGTTTCTTAAAAATCTGACCATTCCTCTCTTAGTCAGTGTTATTGTTATTCCCATCACAAGCCATCCATGAAGAAGTAATGTTACAACCCTCTCTCCCCTTGAGGGGACTGTACACTAAAAAAATTGACCAAAGTAAGGCAAGTCCTCCAAAGATTGCTGGCATGAAGATAATGCCATAGCAAGACAGGTTGTCATGTAGCTATCTGGTTGGGGATCAGCCTGGGCAAAGTTTGAGGCTACGAAGTGCTATAATAACATCAAGAAGAAGGGAAGTTAGACAGCCTTGGGGACAAATGTCACTGCTTCACTACTTTGGCAGAGGCTTGCCTTAACTGACCCCAGGGCAAGAAAAGCATGTAATAAATCAAAGTGTAAATTTGTTTTTGGAATGCATGTCCCTAGAGCCTGAAAGTAGACAGATTTACAGACATTTGGAGGTCAAAGAAGGCACTTAGGGACATGATATGGATGAAAATTTTGCTAAATTTGGCAATGTGATGGTAATTTTAGCCAAAACCCACACAAAAGCTATGCCAAAACCATCAAGTATTTATTGAATATTCACTAGGAGCTCAGCTTTATATCTGTAAAGAATAAAGAAAAGTTACAAGACTTGGCATTGTTACAGGCAATGTAAAACTACATAGGAGGTGAAATAAGCAGCTAACACCTCACGGTCCATGCTTGCCATCTCCTCCTCACGTTCCTTGCTTCAGCCTTTCTTAATTTACTACTGAGTTCTTTGCACACTCTTCTCGTTTGTTATCTCCAAGTCTTTTCAAAAACTATTCCTTCTCTCACTCCCCTTCTCGAGGTTCATTTTCCCCATTCCCATGTCATCTGGCTAATTCCCAAACAGCACTTCAATTAGAAAGCCTTCCCTAAACTCAAGTTATGTTTAGATGCATGTAATTAGAGCATTAATAAAATTAATAAAAACAGCCCACTACATTTTGGCGGCTGATTTCTGTTTCCCACGATGCCATAAATTCTGGAACAATATTTTATCCATTATTTGAATATACACATATATACACACGTGCATTTAATAACTATTTGTTGAAAAGGAATGAATAATTGTTTTTTTAAGGCACTATAGGAATTCAATTTTTCTAAAAAATGATACTTGAATATAGGCTCATAGGAAGTCTAGGAAATTGAATGATGGACAAATGACCATGGTTTTATATATGAGATTAAATGGCAACTGGTTCCATGTTAAGGCAGTGGATCTCAGAGTGGGAACTACAGCTCCCAATGTAAGAATAATGAGAATATTATCTATAGTCAATATTTCAAAAAGTCCTGAAGAATTCATGCACAAGGTAATGTGTATGACATAGTTTCATCTCCATCTAGAGTGTTATTAATGTTCTAAACTAATGATTATTTTAAAAAAATACAATAAGGAGAAGAAGGGAAGAATAGGAGTTCAATACTATCTGCATTTAATGCTTTAAATCTTCAATGCAAATTTACTTTTCTCATTTTATTATGTGAGGAAACAAAGTCATTAACAGGTTACTAATTAGAATGTCTTCTAGGTGAGTTAGTAGATTTTTGTTATAAATTACTTGATGTAGTTTTAGCATTGAAAAAGTATACTGAGGAAAAAAACATGATAAAATCATTTAGTTGTAAATGTTCAGAAAATGCCTTGTGGATCAAGTTAAATCTTTAATTATCAGGTTATGAAGTTTAGTTGCTGTAATCATAAGACAGCAATTTGATTAATATTTCTTTGAAAAAGCAAATGATTTCTCCTGACAGGAGAACATGTTTGACCTTGAAGCCAATAAATTTGTTATTTAAAAAAAATTTGTAGTTGCAGTTGCACAGCATGTCTTTATTTTATTTGTTTATTTTTTATGAGATACTAAGGATCAAACCCAGTGTCTCACACATGGTAGGCAAATAATCTGCCACTGAGCTACAGTCTCAGCCCAAATTAATTATTTTTTATTGAAATTTCTAAATAAATGAGAAATTTCCAAGCTATCAAGGCACATATGAGATTTGGCAAGAAAACTTGAAAAAATTAAAAGCAAAAAATCTCCTTTATGGGAATTATTAAAGAGATTAGAACATTTTGCAGTTCTGGGTTATTTTCTAATTGAACACAACTTTCTAGATAAGTGTCAAGAGAAAGAGGTGATTGTCAAACTGCATTGGGAACATGTTGAAGTGTGGCAGAATAAAAATTATAGGCACTTTGATCTACAAAACAAACATATAACTTAAGTATTCTTTTGCTTTTCTTAGAGGAACTTATTTATACATTCATGTAGATATAGACTGAACATCCCTAAACCAAAATCTGAAATCTAAACTTTCTGAGCACTGATATGATACCACAAGCAGAAAATTCCACACCTGACCTCCTGTGTGGATAACAGCAAAACACACATGCACCAAAAACATTTCACAAAATTGCCTTAAGACTATAGGTATGAGGTATGCATGAAACATAAAAGCATTTTGCTTTTGAATTTGGATCCCATCCCCAAGATTTCCTGTTATGAATATAATATTCATTTTTCTGAAAAAAAATCCAAAATTCAAAACACTTCTGGTCCAGAACATTTCAGATCATAAATATTCAACCTATGTGTAATTTTTTATCAATACATAAATGTGATTTTATTTTTAGTGTCATCTTTTTCCCTTTGTTACTGGTTCCCTTTCCTCTCACATCTTTATTTCCTCACACCCACCATTCTCCATGCATCCCATTGAATAGTCTTCTCATTAGCCAAATTACCATCCTAATATTTTCCTTTAATACTTTTCAAAACCAATCTTATATAATATAAAACAAATATGATTTCATATATATAAATTATATGCATATATATATAAAATGTTTAAATATTATGTTTGTATAATAGTAGGATCTAATAAGCATATGCATGATCTTCTTGTCTTATTTCCTCCTTTGACAATGAGATATAGAAATCTCCCCAAGTCAGTCATAAAAATAATTCATTCTTTGAAATAACTTCATAGTGTTCCATATTGTGAATATGCCCCATCATTCCCTACTATATATCCTATTCGAGGGAAGTCTCTTTAGTTGGAAAATTGTATTTTTAATTTTTTAATCATTATGAACAATGCCATTGTGCTTTTATTTCTAAGAATACATTCTGAGAACTGTGGCTGCTGGATGGAATGGTATATACAATTTTAACTGTGGATGAAATACCAAATTGTTTCATAAAAATCACTGTAATGATTCACAGTTCTACCACAGATGTAGGAAAATATTATTTTAATATTTTCAGAATATTAAATTTACTTCCATTAAACGTTTTGTATTTTTTAAATAATTTCCAGTTATATAAAGTTGTTTCTACTTACTTGTGTTTTCCTAACCATAGAGGAATTTAATAATTTCTTTTTATTTTTTGGACCTTTAAAATTTGTTTTTCCACTATTTTTCCAGGCAGCATTCTTTGCTTATTTTCATATTGTATTGCTTAGTCTTCTCTTGTCAATTTGAAAAATCTCTCTTTTATAATATAGATATTAACACTTTGTCATTTGTGTGCTAATTTTTAACCCTGTTCTTTTTCTGATAACTGGCTTTACTTATGGCTGCTTTTGAATAAACTTTTTTTTTAAATCAAGTATTTATATTATTTTGTCCTCTGTAGACTAGGCTTCCAGTTCTTATTATTAGAAGGCTAACATTACTTTAAAATGTAACTCCCAAGTTTTTTACCGATTCATACCCAGTCTTACAGTCTTCTGTTTTGTGTTTTTTGTTTGTTTGTTTGTGTGTGTGTGTGTGTGTGTGTGTGTGTGTGTGTTTAGTACTGGAACTGAACCCAGGGATACTTTCCCACTAAGCTAACCCTTTTTATTTTGTATTTTGAGAAAGGACCTCACCAAGTTGCCCAGGCTTGCCTGGAACTTGTGATCCTCTTGCCTCAGTCTCCCAAGTCATAAGATTATAGGCATGGACCACCACACCTGGCTCTTCTGGGTTTTCTTCTTTTTTTTCCAGTTTCTTTTTTTTAAATTTATTTTTTTAAATTTATTTATTCTACTTAGGTATATATCATAGCACATGGTATATGCCTGGGGCTCAACTTTACTAAATTTTCCAATTTGAAACATAGTATTTCTTACCATTTTTATATATTGCTTTATATTTCTTTTTATGTCATTCCAAATTTATTTCTATTTTATGAGTTTGTTACTATTGTGAATGGAACATTTTTGTCAAGTTCTAATTGTTTAGTGTTTAAACGTAAACACTTACCAATTTTAATTCTTTCTATACTAAGGCTTTTCAGTTTTCTAAGTATTTGATCCTATCTATTACAAACAACAGTGAAAACACATTGCACAACCACACAGAGAATATATTGATGAAAATGCAAGTTCTGTGTGTAGTTGTCCATATGTACTTTCATGTACTATTAGAGTTATTTTGTTGGGAAAACAAAACTTACTCTGTATATGTACTTGTTCTTCTATAAAATAAATCTAGAAAAATATAGATCAGGATTATTGCTCATTTTCCTAGATATTTGATTTTGAACATCTCCAGGAAAAATTAATAAACCCCACATTATAATACCCTGGAAGTGTATTGAAGACAATTATAACACTGACACAAAGTCCATGCAGCTTCAGTTTTGTTCCTTAATGCAATTCAAGATGACATTCATCAATTGCTTCCATGTTTTGTTGCATGAAAGGCCCACTGGATGCTCAAGTGCTGACAGTGCTGTGAAGGGCACATACACATATTGAAGTCTTATTGAGATATTATGTCGTTTTGTTAGTATTCTGAATACTTCAGAAAGAATGGTTTCTCAAGAAGGTATGCCAGGCTTAAAGCTTTTTATCCAGTTTATTAGATTGTAGTTGATTATTTTTTCTAGCACAGAAAACCCTAAACTTGTGATCAGTCAATGCCTGGAAATCTCTACTTGTCTTATTCAATTTGTCTTGTATTTATTGGCAGTGCCTCTTGTATTGTACATTGAAAATATATAATGTTTGCTAATTATTCTCCTATGATCATTAACTCCTGAGTGACTATTAATCAAAAAATATTATTGTTGCTGCTTAATCATAATTAGCTCCTTCTTTATAGCATTAGCTCTTTCATCTTCATCTTTAGTCATTGCATCTTCAGAGTCAACATGGCTGTCTTACCTTGTGTCCCCCCAAAAAACAGAGTTTATGATAAGGGATTATGCATAATTGGTTTATCTATAGAACTTCATGGAAAAGAAGTGGAGGAGAGACAGCCAATCAAGAACTTATGGAACTGGCTACAAAAGGGGGAACTGAAGCTTGATCATACTGGAACCTTGGAGAAGTTGTGTAGAAGGTTCCATGGAAGCTGTAAAGAAGTGTTCATCCAAAATATGGGAAAAGGAATGTACAGCCACAAATTCCAGTTCCCCACTGATCACATTACCCATTAACATTAATCTCCTTATACTTCCAGTTTGCACTTGTGCCAGAATGGCTGCACAGGTTCTGAAATGTGCATCAACTCTGCCATCAGAGCTCCCCGATGGAGAAAAGCAAAAACAAAACACACATGTGCCTCTGAGTGTGCTCCTTGATGCAGCAAGAGCTCACAGAAGTAAAGGTGGACCAAGATGTGAAGCTGAACACCAGAAGGATCCAATAGAGCAAGAGTCTAATGTAAGCATAACCGAGCAAGTGAATTGTTAGTCTAAAATCATTGGTACTTGGTCTAGTTCTACCATTATGGACAGTCATTTTGCCCGTGGAGAACAATTATACTATGATTATTTGTATTGTATAAATGCCTTTTATTTAATTATTTTAGATAAAGCTGCAAGTATTTCAATATGATTCATATAGAACATTTCTGTTCTTTAAAGTTCAGATTTTATCCTATACTCATGTTCTAAATAGATGGTTTTAATAAAAAAGAAAAATAATCATATTTTTATTTTAAAATGCATAATCTGGCAATGACACAGGATGAATAAAAGAGACTATTGCATTAGAACACATGATAAAGTAACTCAGAACTCATATAGTATCCATTAAAAGGGAGATGGGGGGAAAGCCACAAAAGATATCTAGGTAAAATCAACAGAATAAATGAGTAGGAAGAATAGGAACAATGAAGCTGAGATAGTTCCAAGATTTCTGACATGAATTAAAAGGTTTTTCATCTCTATCAAAAAGACTAACACACTTCTCCAAACAAAAGTAATGAGAGAAAAGACCACTGAACCACCCATCACAGATTTCCTTGGGTCTGTTCTTTCTTCCTCCAGTCCACTGTCCCATAGTAACTACTTGGGAGCAGCTGAAATAGTGATATTTTCAAATCATTTTTTTTCTTTCACTACAATGATTAAACCCATTAATGGATTCTTATGAGTCTTTGGAAATAAGGGAAATGTTAATACATCTTAGAAGGCCCTACACAATCTTGCTCTTGATTGCCTAGTCCACGTCTGCAACATTTAATTCTCTCCCAAGTTCACCAATGTTCTTTCTAGTTTCTAACATGCTAGGCTTCCTCCCATCTGAGGGCCTTTGCAGATGTTGGTATCGCTGCCTGGAAGTCATCCTCCACCTTGTTAACTACAACTCATCATTTGGACCTCAAATCATTTATCTGCTAGGGAAGCCCCTTCTTGCAGTCCCTTTCACCCTTTCCCACAAAGAAGGCAGCTCTCCTATTGGATGCTCTCACAGCATATTACATTTGCCTCTCTTGGCACTCATTTCAGCTTGGAATCAATTTTATATTTGTATAATAATGTGATTAATGAGAATATCTCCTCTTTAAAATGTAAGATCTATAAATGCAGGGACCACTATTGTTTTGTTCAACATTTTATCCTTAGTCTATAGGATATAGTCTGACTCTTAGTGATTCTTGATTAAATCCTTCTGAATGAATACATGAAGTGTTGCTAAAAGGGAAGTAGATTTACTAGGAAATATGTTCTCTGTGTATTGACTTTTGGGAGATCCTAAAGAAGATGCTTAGCAGGCAGTTAATAGGTTTCTGTGGCTGAAAAGCATTTGCTTTAGAGATGAACTGTCAGAGTTTATTTACTAATTCAGTGACTCTAGAAAAATCATGTGACATTATTAAACTTTATTTTCTTATGTAAGACAGAGATGATAGTAGCATCTACCTTATAGTAGATGTTGTAAGAGCTAAACATCTAATTACAACTCATAGTGGTTGTTGTAAGAGTTAAAAGATATCATGCATGTTAACCCTGTACCTAACATACAGTAAGTGCACAATGAATATTGCCATTGTTGTTATAATTTGGAGGCCTGCACCACAAGGAATTATTGGGATCAAATACAGGTTTTCAAATTATTGGGATGAAATACAGGTTTTCAAATTATTCAAGATGTTTATTGTGATGGAAATCATTGAGATAGTCTGAAGAGAAAAGAGAGAGTGAAAAAAAGGCCAAAAGAGAGAAACTGCGTGAATACCAAAAGAATTGGAGACAATAAGGGAGAAAATCTCCATAGGATTAATAAGACAATGAGGAAAAGGCCAAGAAAGTATGACATCAAAAAAGACAGGGTGGGCTGGGACTGTAGCTAAGCGGTAGAGCGCTTGCCTCGCATGCGTGAGGCCCTGGGTTCGATCCTCAGCATCACATACAAAGCAATAAAAATAAAGACATTGTGTCCATCTACAACTAAAAAAATATTAAAAAAAAAAGACAGGGGACCAGATGCAGTGTTGCATGCCTGTAGTCCCAGTGGCTCTGGAGGCTGAGGCAGGTGAATTTCAAGTTCAAAGCCAGCCTCAGCAAAAGCAAGGCATTAAGCAATTCAATGAGACCCTGTCTCTAAATAAAATAAAAAATAAGCCTGTGGATGTGGCTTAGTGGTTGTGTGCCCCTGAGTTTAATCCCTGGTACCCCCCTCCAAAAAAAGACAGAAGACTTTCTTATTTCTTACTCATTTTTTAATTTAAAATAAATATAAGCCAGGTGCCATGGTGCATTTCCATAACCCAATTGCGTGGGAGGCTGAGCAAGGAGGATTATGAGTTCAAGGACAACCTGGGCAATATAGTGAGACCCTGTCTTGGGAAAAAATTAAAATAAAAAAAATAGAATAAATCTATTATTTAGGTGTTAGGTCTTTAAATGCCTGAGAGGCAATATAACCATAAAAATCAGAAACTACATACTGAGTTCTCTAGAAATTATCTGCTTTGGCTTAGGAACATTCTTACCAGGAGGAATTCAATGTTCTTTCCTCTTCATTGTATCAGAGAATAGTTTCCCCAGTCCTTAGTTGATCTAAAAAGGACTATGATGAAATGATATTTTGATGGAGGAGGGAAATGGTTGAATGTTTCTTCAAACAATGTACAGCCCTGAGTCAATGCCAATGTCCTCTTTTATCAAGGAACTTACTGATCTAATGGCTTTGAGTGTATGCCATTTGCTTATGATAGAAATAATAACAAGAAGCAGCCTGTTGCATGTTTCATATCCTTTTCAATGTATTCTTTTTCATTCCTAACTGTTCCCTGTTAGCACTGACATTTCCAGGTTCAGTGGAAAACCAGATATTGCACATTTTGTTTATGGTGTCATCTACTTTTTTCTTCAGAAAAATAAATGATGGTTCAGAGTTATTTCTAAGAAATTCATCTCCAGAGCCTGTTAATTGAACAAACGACTATGACGTCTGTAACCACAGTAAGTTATTGGGGATGCTCTGACAATCAAGTACACATAGAAAGTATGATTCTTCACACTGCTTGCTTCAAGTTGGTAAACAAATAATTATCAGACTCAGAAGACATTCTTTAATTAGGTAAAAATGATAGTTGTGTTATGACATTTGCTACCAATAATTAACATCTCTTTAATTTTATAAATTGTGGGTATGACAATATCAAAACTAGCATGGTTCTAATGATCTTACCCCATTGAAAGTGCTGCATCAAAGTTTCCAGGTAAGTACATCTATCTATTTATCATGATGTTAAGAACTATGCCTAGATATTATTCTGATTAAATTATTGGGGAAAACTTAGGATTGCTAGGCAAGACTTCTACAGACAAGACTTCTATCTTCTACTATTTTCTTGACTGCTATTTCTAGAACCTGTAATCTTTGTATGTGTAAATTCCAGAAAGAACGTAAGCAATGAGATAAGTGCACATCCATTCATGAGAACTTCCATTTTCATTAGAGTGATACAACCTGCATTCAACAGGGCATGAAGATGATGCTCAGTCAATATTTGCTGTACTATTTTTAGAGAATTATCATTAACATGAGTAGCTACACAATACCATCTGTTTAATAATGTTGTACGTGATAGAAAAAAATGTCCCTTTGACCTGGCTTTTATTTTATAAAGTTATTGCAAGAGTCACAACTGTTCTCAAGTATATTTCCAAATAATATTGACCAGAAATAATGGCTTTGATTTGGAAACTGTAGCAATTTCTTCTCCTTTATTCCCTGAATCAGCCTTATCTCTTATAGTCACATAAAGAACCTGGAGTTATTTATGTGTATCAAACACCACATTTCAGCATTTAGCAAGTATGCCTATTATATTGTGATCAATGGCTTTAATTAATTAATAAGACCCTTTGAATGGCAGATATTACATAAGGAATTTACCTACAGAGTTACAACAGCCCACTTAGGCTCAGCCAGTGCAGTTCAAGTTCCACTTTGATGCACTTTGAGGAGCAGTAAGAAAATTCAGAGGTGACAGAGAAAAAGATAACTTATTTCAGAATTTGCTTAATCAATAAACAAAACTAAGAGCCTGTTACAGGCAAGAAGCAGAATGAAGGCTAAGAGCATGGACTTTGCCTTCCAGAAGCCTGGAGTCTAGACCATTAAATTCGTGGAGCTGTGCTCTACACATAAATCTACATTTAACATGACCTCACTTCACCAGCAGGCAAATTTTAATCTTTTAAGCAGCCTCCTGGAACTGCAGCCTGAGAATCAATTTATTCCTTTTTAGTGGATTCTTGTTCTCTTCTTTTGAATTCTCAGCAGTACTAACTTGATTAGCAAGGAGGCCAGGACCAAGTATTAATGAGATAATTATGATTATTTTCTTACACTTGGCAACCAGAGACTTCTGGAAAGGACCAAAAGGATGGGAAGCCAAAGAACAAGGGTAAATATTAGTTTCCAGAAATGACCTAGAATCTCTGATATCTTCATTGAAGAAGCAAAATCTAATAATAAACTTTGCAAACAAAACAGCACACAGCAGAAGGGAGGAACAATCAGTACATGGCTCTGGGAAGAAAAAGTCCTTTCCAGAAGCTTCTCTGTGGCATAGATTCCAAAGTTTATGAAGCTTTCCTGCATATTCTCTGGTAAATGTCTCCTATAACTACCATGTTTTTCAACTATTTTTTTTTACTGGATATGTACCAAAGTCATGAAATTTAAGTCATTTTGCAATGCAAATGTACATAAGGAACTTAATTTCTTAATTGTTCTTTAATATCTGCCTGTTGAGCCCCTTTGGTTAGCAGAAAAGAGACAAAATGTCCAATTTAAGTTAATGCTTAATAAAATCCAATAATTTACATATATTTCCCTAAAATGATGTATATATCTTGATTTGATAAGTATGCAGCTTCTCCTTCTTTATTGTGTGACTCCACAGGGATATTTCAGGACCCATTGGTACCCAGCATGATACCCCTTGTTCTTGTAATCAATAGGCGGTGGTAGAATCAACTCCTACCTATTCAATATATCTTTTACCTAGTGAAATTGCTCCCAGGAAGCATAAGCAATTTCCCCTATTTTTGACTCAGCTCTAAGCTTTGTAGACTCATACCTATCTTGTCCTCACTCTTTCCCTGACACTCAGCAGGTCACTCCCAGTTTGGACTATGGAATCATCTGATCCCATATGCAGTTTGTTTTTGTTTTATTCAAAAAAGTGCCCCCAAAATTTTTATAATGCAAAATACATTAGACAATATCTCATATGCTAAAATCAATATTGTAGGATTCCATTTGCATGACTTCTAAAATAAAACAAAACTGGAAAACATTTTGGTAGAGGATCTCTGGTTCCACACCAAATGAACTAAAAACTCCAGATGAGAATTTAAACCAAGGTATGGGATAGGCAGAAAGTAAGATTTTAAAATACAATTGACCGTGGTCTTCACAAGGCATTGGTTCCAGGAATCCCAGAGGGATAACAAAGTCGGCAGATGCTCAAGTCTCTTATAAAAAACGGCATAGTATTTTTGTGTAAACACACATCCTTCCATTTACTTAAATCATAATACCTAGTACAATGAAAATGCTATGCAAATAACTGTTACACTGCATTGATTAGGGAACAAGGACAAGGAAAATCTGCACATGTAAAATGTAATTTTTTCCAATGTTTTTCATCTGCTGTTGATTGACTCTGAATGTAGAACTCATGGATATAGCCAAGTGTAACTGCCTTTTTAACACATAGAAACATGGAGTAGGAAAGACGTGTTGGGCTAGGCACTGCTTTTTACTTCAACTATCAGCACATATTCCTCTTTTAGTTTTCCCAGTGCCCTTTATGCTTATGGGAGAAGAATAGACTGCTATGAAAAGTCACTGATCAAGAATGTATAAAGCATGCCTATGATTTTCTCCACCCTTGGACCCAACAGCTGATGAGCTGATCTACTTTTGTAAAAAGTAGGAGAGCAAGTTCCAGAAATACCACTTGAGGTCTGGCTGCACAACAGGCATACCCTCAGTGGGATGCCCAGTGGGTATAGCCTGTGTGGCTAGGAACACTGTATGGCCATTGGAGCTCTCCTGCTTGATGTGCCATTGACATGGTAAAGTTTGGGCTAGCACAGCTGAAGATACTGAACAATGTTCAGCTGAGACAGCTTACCCTGGAAGTGTGGTCTTTGAGGGGATGGTTGATAACTGCTGGTCCCCTCTTAGACTGCACAGATGTCAGGATGCAACTCCTTTTTGCCATAAAAAGCTCTTCCCAACCCTGTCATAAAACCTATCTCTCAACTCAGGGTCCACACCACACAGCCACTGAAGAAGCCTGAGAAGTATTATCTAGAACCAGTGACACTCACTATAAGTTTGATCTTGAGTTTCTCCCAAATGCCCATATGTTCAAGTCTTGGTCTCCAGCATAGTTTCACAAACCTTGAAGATATAGAGATCCATAGGATGTCTTTAAGTCATGGAGGGTATGCCCTGAAGGGGATTGTAGGACCCTGGCCCTTCATTCTTCTCTTGCTTTCTGTCACTGAGATAAGAGATTTTGCTCTTCCACATGCTCCCATCATGACATGGTACCTCATCACAGTCCCAAAGCAATAAAGCCAACTGATTATGGACTGGAGCCTCCAACATTGTGAACTAAGGTAAATCTTTTCTCTTTATAATTATCTTAGATATGTTGTTACAGTGATCAGAAAATAATGCAGCACTTGACCCTCTTCATTTCACTCCACTAGAATGTTCTTCACCCTGTATTCAGAGCCTTCTCCCAAAGCTCAAGATAGGGAAACCAACCCAATATGGAAGGGTTAGAGAAAATCACTTAAGCTTAATTTTGAAAGATATGGAGAAGTTAGGCAAAATTGAATGACACTAGAAAAGTGTCTCAGGTTATTATTATTTATTAAATGAGAAAGCAAAGAGGCAAAAAGCAATATGACATTTCCAAAACAACTGCAGATGGTTCAGTAGAATATAAAGCAGAAGCTTGTATAATAATGTTAAAATATACTCAAGAGTATGGACAAGGTCTGGATCACCTAGATCATTATCTTATATTCTTCACATGTAGGGCTTGAGAGAGGTGTTGAAGGTTCTTAAGCAGAGAGAAAAAAAATGTTACCATTTTCAAAAAGATCACTCTAAAACTATATGAAAACTCAATTAGAAACATGGATATAATAGAGAAGGCTATTAAAATAGTTCAGTTGAGAAATAATAGATTCATAACTAATGAAATAACAAAGAAATAGAATTGAGATACTTTCAAAAATTATGAACAGACATTGCAGAAGGTCCCTAGTATTGAGTGGGTTATGTATGATTAGAAAGAGGGAGAAAAAAGATGAGATTTCTGGCTTGAGATAGGGAAGATGAGGATATGAACAAGTTTTTGAAGAGAGTACTTCTAGTTTTTGTTAACTTTTTGTATGACAAGTACCTGACTTAAACTAGTTTCAATGACTCAAAGCTTTGACAGGAAGCAGAGAAAAAAGATAGAACACATATTGCACATTGGAGGAAAGCGAATGTGAATTAATACAACCATTTTAGAACACAGCATGAAGATTACACATAAAAAAAATTAAAAATATCGAGCAATACTACTCCTGGATGTATATGCAAAGGAAATGAAATCAGTATGTTGTTGCAGAGACATCTGCACTTGCATGTTTATTGAAACATTATTCATAATGGCCAAGATACAAAATCAAGTTGGATGTTCATCAACAGAACAGATGAATGGATAAAGAAAACATTGTACATATACCTAGTGACATATCATTTGGCAATTAAAAAAACCCAAAATCTTAACATTTGCAACAACATGGGTGGAAGTGAAGAATATTTTGTTTAGTAAAATATGCCAGGAACCATAATACAAGGGCTACATGATCGCATTTGTAAGAGGAATCTAAAAAAGTTGATCCTATAGAAGTTGATTGTAGAATGGTGATAATCAGAAGCCAAGGAGAGTAGTAGGGAGGGAAGGATGAAGAAAGGGTGACTGATGTGCACTAAGTTACAGCTAGATAGGAGCAAAGAAGTCCTGTGTGTTACTGCATGGTAGGGTGAACACAGGCAATGGTAAATGTACTGAACATTTCAGGAAATCCTTGAAGAAAGGATTGTGAAAGTTTTCACCCCAAAGAAATGATAGCCAGATTGAAACATTAAACAATGTATACATGTATTGAGTCACATTATCCCAGTAATATATACATTTTTTGTTTTTGTATTAATTAAAAATTTATTCAAATTTTTAAGGTAATTAAATTAGCTTCTTTGAATCTTCAATCTCACACTCATTTATTATGTATGTCCACCAAATCCTATTTATCTCTCAATTAAAGCCTAGAGTGCTTTTTTAAAATTATTTCCACTAAGATCTTTACTCCTACCCATAGATATTAGAAAGGAAGAAGTTTTATCTTGTACACAAAGAAAACAGCAGGATAGGCGTGTACTTGAATGGATCCCAGTCTCCACTCCACCCATTCTTTGACTTGGCTTTGCATAACTGTCATCAAACTGTTTGACTGCCACAAAAGGCCAGCTTAAAGAAACCAAACCAAATAAAGAACACTAGATGTAGAATCCATAAGAATATGTAGCTTAAAAATTACCATCAATGCATAATTTTGTATTTAACCAAATTTATAGATGTGGTGTCCAATCTATAGGTTGAGATTCACAATTTCATTCAATGCTTTCTCTGTATGAACCTCATAATAAATTCACCTCAGATCAAAGGACTAGAAAAAGTTGTTTCTTTTAATGAGCTAACTTATAGTGTATCCTAAACAAACAGAACAACACCATGAGCTAAATTTTCCTATTGCCTGGGCTACTGAGGATCTGAGTATAAAGTTTAGGTTGTGTAATGATACTAGTCTTATTCTGAGATTTGTTTTATTTTTGCTTCTCTTCTAAATGCACCTGCTCCCTAGCTTTATTAAAGTCTGACTTTTATTCTGCTACTGGTTTCATTCATCTTTGCCATATTCTCACTATTAATAAATTTAGAAGTCCTCAAGAATGCCAGTTTCCCATGTTCCTGGAGTTAAAGAATCTTGCCTGTTACCGAGGGCCTCCTAGAGTTCTCAGGCTATATAAATATTTGAGTGGGATCCTTTTTATTTTTATTTTATTTTTCCTGTCTCTCTCCCTTCAAAAGCAACATCACATCTCCAGCTGCTGGGAATGGTTGTTTTTTCCTAGTATTGGAATCAATGAGTCAAGGCATATGTCTTTAATGGAGGTTTTGGCAAACATGGTATTGGAGTTATTATTAGATTTGACACAAGTAAACTGAATAGTTTGTTTTCCATGTTGCAAGTACAAATCAATGGTTTAAACTAAACACTATAGTTTGTAATGTGGCAGAAATATTTACATGAACGACTAGGATGATTAACGCTTAGCATTTTTTAAGTTTCCAGAAATTCCAGGAACACAGAGCACAAGAAAGGTAAGATCAACCCCTTACCCAATGCATATAAACCTATTTTAGTTAGGACATGTGCTCAATTCTCAGGGAATTGATAATGCTTGGCATTTTGTGGCTGCAAGGAAAAGGAGACTTAATTTAGTTATCCCAAGAAATGTTGGGGATTGCTAAATGGTATATAATATAAATAAAAATGCACTGGAATGCAGTAAAATTCAAACTAGAGCAGGATCCACAGGACATCCAGATATCAGGCTGAACATCAAGTCTATAAACATAGTAAAACACATACTAGTTCTGCATCATAATACACAATTGAAGCATTATCTTTGTTCCCAGATTTTATGACTACCCTGTAGCAAGAAAGATGTCACTGATATCTTTGCTTGCTATTTTCTGTCCCATCACCAATTTCTTTTTTTTTCTCCTCATATATTTTCTTACATGTGTATCTTTTAAGACTTTATGCATTCTTCTAACTACAACCTGATCCTGACTCAGAACTTCAACCACATATCATGGAATCTCTGTGTGTGAGCTTTTCCATGCCTCCACCTATCTTATATTTCCTATTTGGGGTCACGCAAAAAATGTCTGATGAGCCTATACATCTTTTGATTACACATCACTGGCTTATCTCTGGATTTGTGTGGAGAGACTATGGAGTCACATGGTACTTCTGTACCTGCCCTATGAACTATGAGCTATGAAATTTCACTTATGAGGGACCAACAGCAAAGTACCAATGCTGGTAGGTCTGATATGTAGTACTATAATTCATTCATGCAGTGAGAAAGTATCCAGTTCTATTATAATCCTTTTAAAAAGATGTAAAATTTTATTTTCAGATTTTTAAGCAGATTTCCCAGGTACTCAACATGGACTTGTGGAATGAATACATATAGCCAGATAAAAATGTAACTCAAAATTAATAAGCCAAGATATATGTCTCTAATGAGAAGAAGTTGCTGTCTTTTAAAAAGTCTTATATGCATTCCAAAGTTAAACAGAAAATGAATTTCTGATATCCAGCATTGTTCTTTATTCTTATCACCCTCATTTGGAGTGACATCTCTTGCTATAATTGATCACTTCTAGGGTCATTACTGGTCAACTTCCAATGTATCCTAGGCATGCCTTGTATTTTGCAGGTTTCAAGTGCTTATGGAACAAAATATTCTTGCTTCAAAATACTAACGGAGTTGAACTTTGTGTACTTAATAAGTATGAATTAATAACATATATGATTATATGATTTTATATGATTATATTAAAACTCATTGAAAACTGGTCTGTGCCTCTTATTCTTTGCTCTTCCCCAGACACAATGCAATTTCCGATACATAGTATGTGCCTGATAAAATTTTCAAAATAAGTAAACAATCAATAAACCAATGAACACTGTACCTACTTGTCCACAACTTCTGAACAGTTGGATACATGGATATTAGTTTTATAAGGACTCCTTTTGGATATGATATCAAAAATAATCTCTAGATTCTACAGCAGCACTAAATTGAATATTAAATTAAAGGTGAAACAATGCAGGTCTGCTGATTAAAAATTAGTTCCTTCATGAAAGTAAAACAAGACACAACAGAGACTCTAACAGGAAATACAACTAGTCAGTGATTCTTAGCCTATATGGGACAAGAAAAAGTATTTTTTCTTTACTATACATATCTTTCTTCTTGAATGTAGCTTCTACTAGCTAAAGGTTAATGTTTACTGCTTGGTGCTTTGAGATGAAGAGACCCAGGAAAGGGTTCCATGACTCTTGTGAAGGAAGGAAGATTTTTGAAAACAGCCACGAAAGTCCCACCACCCAGAGCAGGCTCCACCCTTCAGTAGGAGTTGAGTTCTATTGTCAATCCTGGAACTAAATTTGTAGGAAGAATTCCTTGCTCTGAATTACCTCTCGTCTCATTTCCTGGGAACAGGATAATTAGATTTCTAAGTTCATATTTTTAGTCCAAGTAGGAAGAACAAAAGGCAGAAAACCCACAGAACATCATGTGTGACTCATTTTTAATTTTGTGGGAATAGTTCAGCAGTGTGTGATAAGGTGAAGACATGATTTTGCTATCACTGAAGAATATTCACATCTTCTCCTCATTCAACCAAACTGCCACATGAGAAGCTGATTGCTTTGAGCAGTGCTGCCACTTTCTGCAGACCCTGTTGTCATCGATTGAAATCATGGAAAGGAGCTGATTCACCAAACTGAATCACCCTTTTACTGGCTAAGTTCTTAGAGGCTTGTGTCCTGAGGCCCAGGGCCTGGATTCTTTGTGCTTCTGATGTGGGTAACCAGTGCCAACTCATTTGGTAAGGCTTAGAGGAACTCTTCCATTTCTCCCTTTAAATGAAAAAATAAACTTTGCCATCTTGTTCTTTCATGATGAACATCTCTTTAGTAAATGAAAAGAAACTAATTTACTTTTTGGTTATGAGCCATGATCTCTCCTAAGGGGTAAAGACACAATGGATATCAGGATATTCTCTCTCTTGTGTATGAATCAAGTCCTCCCTGTTTGAAAGCCTGAGGGTATTTCTGCCACATATAATGTATATGGCATATAATGTATCTTAGACTGTGTTTCCCAGATCCACTGAGGATCAGTGAGAGGGACTGGCAGGTGACACACAGGTCACTGGTCTCCCAGGCCTCACTTCTGACACCCCTGCTACTAGAGGAGCTGAATTTTGCTTCTGTTTCACATGTTGGAATTTTGCATATTTCATTTGAATTAATGATTTGAAGACTTTAAAAAATGAAAACCAATATGTGGGGAAATGTGCACCAAACTGAATTAGGACATCTTGATAGTTTTCCTAATTCAGGTCCTAATAAATCAGTAAATTCTCAAAATCATTTCAGCTTTTTTGAGCCTGTTTTAATCAGCTTTTTTTTTTTTTTTTTCACTGCCGTGACCAAAAGACCTGACAAGAACAATCTCAAAGGAAAAAACAGTTTATTTGGGGGCTCACAAGTTCAGAGGTCTCAGTCCACCAATGACCAACTCCTTTGCTCTGGGCCAGAGATGAGCCAGAACATCATGGCAGAAGGGTATGGCAGAGGAAAGTGACCCAGAACATGGCCACCACGAAGCAGAGAGCACCAGGAAGCCTAAGCTCATCTCACAAAATATATACCCAAAAGACATGCCTGCAATGGCCTACTTCCTCACACCCTACCTACCTACAGTTATCACCCAGTTAATCCCTATCAGAAGATTAATTCACTGACTAGGTTAAAGCTCTCATAACCCAATTATTTCACCTCTAACTTTCTTGCATTGCTACACACATGAGCTTTTAGGGGATATCTAATTTCCAAACCATAAGAAACCTTAACCTGCGTTGTTAAAATGAGGCATCAGTTGGTGGAGTTCAGTCCAGACCCTGAGGTGCCAAGCAGTCCTTCAGAGGTTTTCTCAGGGCTTACCTTGGGTAGAAAGGTGGAGGTTCCATTTTCCCAACTCCATATTAAACAGTGAAAACTGTGACATATACACATTTACATTCAACAAAGAGATAGAAATGGGGATAGGGAGAGATCTATAGAAAATTTATGTACTCCATCCTGACATTCTATGGTTTCATATTTCCTGCTTTCCACTAATTAAATAGAAAAAAAAAATTTCAGTGGCTTTTTTATTCATAATATTATGTCATTTGTTGATGTTAATGACATGTATGGCATATAACACAACATATAAAACACAATTTTTCTAGGTACTCAGTATACATATAAATTCATAATATATAAATTCATTTACATATATGAATTTCTTTGCATTATTTTCTACAAAATACTCTTTTGGGAAGTATTAATAAAACTGGCATGAAAAAATGTCATTAATGTACTTTTTTTAAATTTTTAAATTTTATTTATATATTTACTCTACTTAGGTATATATGATAGCAGCATGCATTTTGATTCACTGTACACAGACGGAGCACAACTTTTCATTTCTCTGGTTGTATGTGATATAGAATCACAACGTTTACTCTCTATATAGGTAATTCACAATATGCATGTACATGTTCAAGGCGTTGAGAATTTCAGTGGACAAATTCATTTGATTTGATTTAACCCAGAGTTTCCCAAACTTAGCATTTTTTCTTATCAATAAATCTATGGAAATTGTGTGAACCATGATTCTGAAGTAAACTGGGAGACAATAACATAATAATCATCCAGTGTTATGGACTGTTTGTTAGCCACCCCACAGTCACTTATTGATAATGCCAGATGCTAACCCCAAATATGGTGTTATTTGAGGTGAGGGCTTTGGGAAGTAGTTAGGTTGAGATGAGATCATGAGGAGAGAGCCATGATGAGATTAGTGCTCTCATAACAAGAGGTAGAGACATTAGAGAGCCTGTTCTCTCTCTCCTTCTCTGTCTTTGTCATTTTCCCTGCACCACAGGCAAGATGAAGAGCTCATAGGAGTACACATATGAGAGGGATGGTGACCATCTCTAAGTCAGCAGGAGTCCTCACCAAGAACCAGGACTGCTGGCATCGCAGTCTTGACTTCCTCAGCCTCTAGAGCTGTGAGAAATAAATGTCTATTCCTTAAGCCACCTGGTACATGGCATTTTACTGCAGCATTCCAAGTAAATTAAGACATACAGCTAAGAAAATTAAAGTCTGATTGGTGGTCTCTGTTACAAAACCTACTTAACCTACATTTTTATGTAAAAATCTATTTGAAAATTCTAGTCAAGATGAGGAATTAACTTCATAATTGACTTGCCATTTTTCCTCCAAATAATCATGGTAACATCAGAAAATCATTTAAAAAAAGAAAAGAAAACTATATTACCAGGCTTAAGAACCAATAAACATCATTATGGACTAAAATTGGAACAGACACACAAAGAATATGACTAATGCCAGAACCTGTGGAGTCTGTGATCAGGAAACAGGCAGGAGTGATTGAGATTTCAGCAGTTGCAAGTAGAGGACTAAAATTATACCTAGACAAAGGATAGGATTCAGGCTCCCTGGTTGAAGCCAGGGGCTAGGATGCACTCCTAGCCCCTGTGCTCCCCCTTCTTTGTACTCCTCTCCCATTACTCATAGAAAGAGGGTGACAAAACTGCAATCAATCTGGTCCCAAGAATTTATGAATTATGGATTGACAAAGCTTCCCCACCCAGGAACCACACCAGGAGTTCCCAGGCAAGATCTTTACTTCAATCTTCACGTCCTTTTCAACTGAGCACATCAAAGCACCTGATGCTAGACTGGAGAGCCAGGATTGAAAATGGGGACAATAGAGAACACCTCTAGACAGGGAAGAAGAGAGCACCAAGAATGCTAAGAAAAGGAGCTAACAGAATCCACAAAGGATGTCCCCTTCCAAGGATAAATATTCAAAGAATATTCTGACTAAAAATTTATAGGAAGAATTTAGAATGTTCATATAGGTAAAGAAAGGAAGAACATTTATATTTAGAGGGAATAATAAATTGTAATAGAAAAAAACACAAACAAATAATACGAGTATATATTAACAATTATAACATTATAAAAATTATGAAAATCAAAATTACTAGATGAACTTAGGATGTGACCAAAAAGAAGAATTAATGAATAGGGAGTCAGTGCTGAGAAATTTCTGAAGATACAGCACTGAAGGACAAGGATAAAAACTTTGAAAAGTACAACAGGTAAGATATAGAGTCAGAGGCCCCAGTTATACCTAAAACTAATGCAGAGAAAAATATAGAAAGAACGGTGAAGAGAAAGTAATGCAAATGCCACTCCTCTGCTCAAAACCTTTCACAACTTCCTATGTCTGTCAGCATGGAATCCAAAGTCCTTGAAATCACACACATAGCTCAGCAATTTTCCCACTCTGGTCTCGCCTGCCACCTTTCTGACCTGTTTCCTCCTGGTCTGTGCTCTGCTGTTTCCAACCTCACTGGTCCCATCACTCTTCTCTGAACTTTCCAAGCATGCTCCAGCATAAGTTTCACCTTTGCTGTTCCTTTTCCAGAACTCCCCTTCTCCACGATGCCCTCTACCTTACTGTCTACCCACCTTCAGTTCTTTGCTTAAATGTCATCTTTCTCAGGAAGACCTTCACTGACCCCTCCTGCAGCTCCGCTCCATCCCTTCCTCCCACCTTAACTCTCACCCTTAGAATTCAGTGCTATCTCACATACTATGTACTTTATATATTTACTATGGCTATCTTCTCTCACTAAACTTAAAATTCTTTGAAAATACAAGTGTTTCTTGTATTTACAGTTGCATCTCCAGTGCCTATACATCGTAGATACCCGGCAACTGTTTATTTTTATTTTTTTTACAGTCTCAACATGAATATATTCATTTAATTAATTAACATTTCCCACCCTTAGGTTTTAATATTAATATTTGAAATGTGATAATTGTTGGTTTGTGCTACAATATTTATTACTTTTTTTTTAGTTGAGGTTCTTATTTTTATTTTATTTTTTTAAATTAATTTATTTAAACACATTTCAAGTCATAGTACATATATAGAGCTCAATTTTTCCATTTCTCTGGTTGCAAACCAGATAGAGTCACACCATTTGTGTCTTCATACGTGCACCTAGGGTAGTGATGATCATCTCATTCAACCATCTTTACTACACCCATTCCCTTTTCCCTTCCCCCACCTCCCCCCCACTGCATCCAGAGTTCCTCCATTTCTCCTATGTTCCCCATTCCCACCCTCCTTATGTATCAGCATCCACTAATCAGAGAGAACATTCAGCATTTGGATTTTGGGGATTGGCTTGCTTCACTTAGCATAATGTTCTCCAATTCCATCCATTTACCTGCAAATGCCATAATTTTATTCTCTTTTATTGCTGAATAATATTCCATTGTGTATATGTACCACAGTTTCTTTATCCATTCATCTATGGAAGGGCATCCGGGTTGCTTCCACAGTTTTGCAATTGTGAATTGTGCTGCTATAAACATTGAAGTGGCTGCATCACTGTAGTATGCTGTTTTAAATCTTTAGGGTATAGGCCAAGGAGTGGAATAGCTGGATCAAATGGTGGTTCCATTCCAAGTTTTTTAAGGAATCTCCATACTGCTTTCCAGATTGGCTGCACCAGTTTACAGCCCCACCAGCAATGTTTGAGTGTGCCTTTTTCACCACATCCTCACCAGCACTTATTGTTGCTGGTATTTTGGATAGCTGCCATTCTGACTGGGGTGAGATGATATCTGAGCGTAGTTTTGATTTGCATTTCTCTAATGGCTAGAGATGTTGAACATTTCTTCATATATTTGTTTATTGATTGTATATCTTCTTCTGAGAGGTTTCTATTCAGCTCCTTAGCCAATTTATTGATTGAGTTGTTTGTTTTTTGGTGTTAAGTTTTTGAGTTCTTTGTATATCCTGGAGATCAGTGCTCTATCTGATGTGCGTGTGGCAAAAATTTGTTCCCAGAATGTAGACTCTCTGTTCACCTCATTGATAGTTTCTTTTGCTGAGAAGCTTTTTAGTTTAAGTCCATCCTATTTATTGATTCTTGCTTTTATTTCTTGTGCTTTTGGAGTCTTGTTAAGGAATTCAGGGCCTAATCCAAAGTGATGAAGATTTGGACCTACTTTCTCCTCAGTTAGACGCAGGATCTCTGGTCTAATTCCTAGGTCTTTGATCCACTTTGAGTTGAGTTTTGTGCATGTTGAGAGATAGGGGTTTAGTTTCATTTTACTGCATATGGATTTCAAGTTTTCCCAGCACCATTTGTTGAAGAGGCTATCTTTTCTCCAATATATGTTTTTGGCACCTTTGTCTAATATGAGATAGCTGTATTTATGTGAATTACTGTCTGTGTCTTCTATTCTGTACCATTTGTCTACATGTCTATTTTGGTGCCAGTACCATGCCATTTTTGTTACTATAGCTTTGCAGTAAAGTTTAAAGTCTGTTATTGTGATGCCTCCTGCTTCACTCTTCTTGCTCAGGATTGCTTTGGCTATTCTGTGTCTCTTATTTTTCCAAACTAATTTCATGATTGCCTTTTCTATTTCTATAAGAAAGGACTTTGGGATTTTAATTGGGATTGCATTGAATCTGTAGAGCACTTTGGGAAGTATGGCCATTTTAATAATATTGATTTTGCCTATCCAAGAGCATGGGAGGTCTTTCCATCTTCCAAGATCTTCTTCAATTTCTTTCTTTAGTGTCTTGTAGTTTTCATTATAGAGGTCTTTCACCACTCTTGATAGATTGATTCCCAAGTATTTTATTTTTTTGGAGGCTATTGTGAATGAAGTAGTTTTCCTAATTTCTTTCTCAGAGGACTCATTGCTGATGTATAGAAATGCATTTGATTTATGGATATTGATTTTATATCCTGCAACTTTGCTGAATTCATTTATCAGTTCTAGAAGTTTTCTGGTAGATTTTTTTTTGATCCTCTAAGTATAGAATCATGTTGTCTGCAAATAATGATAGTTTGAGTTCTTCTTTTCCTATTTGTATCCCTTTAATTTCTTTCATCTGTGTAATTGCTCTGGCTAGAGTTTCAAGAACTATATTGAATAAGAGTGGTGAGAGAGGGCATCCCTGTCTTGTTCCAGTTTTTAGAGGGAATGCTTCCAATTTTTCTCCATTTAGGATGATTGCAACTGTTTATTAGTAGAATCAGTAAAAAATCCTTGAGATACGGAAAGTATTCAATTAAAGTTAGGTATTGTGATTTAACCATTGCTATTCAGTTACCAATAATTTCATGCTTAGACTGCTAATCACTGTGATTCAGGAGAGTTGGCCACATTATTTTCATAATCATGGCAACCATTTCTGATGTGCCAAGCTCCCTCAGACATTTTGTATTTGTTATATCATGTACCACCAATTCCAAAATGAGGAAGTTACTATCTCTTTCTTATTGTTATTATGACAACAAGATATAAGTTAACTAATTTCCTACACTCATGTGCCTAGAGAGTGATAGAGCACAATTGAAACCTGTGTCAACCTCTAGAGACTCTGACAGCCTCTTCTATGGTGGATGGGTTGACTTGCTTCTCTGCACCTGCCTTCTCTATAGTCATCCTCTCTGCCCCATAATACTTGTCTTTAATAATCATCTCCCTAGTGACATGGTAAACACTATTGCCTATTCCTCCTTGATATGCCTGATTTATCTGAATATTTCCTTCTTCTAAAAATAACTCTGGAAATCCCAAATGCCAAAGGTAAATATTGACTAATCTAAGCAAATAAGAAAGCTAAGGTGACATCACTAAAACTGACAGAGTAGGGAAACCCAGTGCTCCTTCAATTCACAAAAGCAACAAATACCCTGGCAAAAATACTCAGAATCTAAGCTTATGGCAATCCATTCTCCCTACCAGTGATTGGCTTAGGAACAGACATTTGATACAATTCCAGCCAGTAAGATCTGATGAGAATCGGATGGAGTACTTATGGGAATGGTTTCTCACTCCTAATGGAATAAAAAACAAGATAAATGGACTTTTCTTCCTCCCGACACATTCATATCTGAATGAGATGCCCAAACTTCTACCAACTTCCTTCAACTCACCAGAGGGACAAATCAATACATAGAAAAGACTAGTCAGTGGAGAAGTTAGAGACTTTGCATGCCAACTTCATACTGACATTACCCATAGAAGTTATGTGACACTTTTACAGAGTGTGAATTATACAAGCAAGGTTAAATTAGCTTTTTTTGTTATTTTAAGTAAAAACATCCTGATACCATAGAAATCCTTTCCTACTGTAGAAGAATTGCAAACTCCAAAATTCACTTAGATGTTCAGTTCAGCTACTTGAACACTGACACCATTTGGGGTTCATAATTTGAGCTTGGATTTGTTATAGGACTGTCACTAAAATGAACTTAAAATAGGAGTCTGATTCTCTCATCAAGCAATTCAAAGTGGGGTTGGCAGAACTGAGGTCAGGATAGACTAACTTGGTCGAGGAGAGGGACAAATGTGTTAGGTGATTCAGCCAAGCTCATTATGTTCATAGGCAAAGTAGATTATAAGCAAGTTCCTCACCTTCTATTATAAGACATTATCCACACTACATTAAACCTATGTTCATATTTCCAAGGGCTTTGCATAACTGATAGTAAGAGGGAAGGGGACTAAGAATTCAATTGCAGCTATGGAAGATAGATACTTGAAATTTTGCTCATGCATAATTGTTCTCAGTAGTAAAGAACAGAAATTTCATTTGGAAATGATGATTTCACATATCTATTGACTTCTTGGTTGGATCACTGTCAGCTGAACAACAAACTACAACATCCACTGTCTTTGTCAAGAACAATATTAGAAAACTGAACTTGTGTCAGCCTTTCATCTTATTTTGCAAATGATTTCCTTTGACCTCATTACAGGGAAGTATCATCCAGCATGCAAGCCCAGTCTTCATAGTCCTGGCTCCTTCTGATCTCTGAAGTCATTCTTGGAAGGATATTTAATTATTCTTCTATTAGAATTGTTCCAGAGTAATAGGTATCCTTTAAGAACAAAATATCAAGACAGATTATTCCAAATTACTGGAGGTAGAAAATGCCTAAAATTAAAAGCAGTCTAATGTTACAGCTAAAAACATATACTCAGGTACTAACTCACTGGGCTCAAATCCCAGCTTCACTATTTACTGTATGACCTCAGGCAATTTATTTCAGTTTTCTGTATCTCTTTCTACCCATCCATAAAGCCAAAACCTTTTATAGTAGAACCTATCACCTATGGTATGGACAAAATTATACCAAAATTTCCTATTCTTTGTGTTAAACAGTAGGTATCTGTTGTGTGTATTAAATTAGTTAATATATATTAGTTAATATATATGAAGTTTCTAGAACCCAGCCCGGCACATGGTAGTCACTAAGTGCTACCTATTATTCTCTATAATTGATTATGGTTATGATTATAATTATGATTATTTAGCAATGGAATGACAGACACAACCAGCAAGGCAAACTGAGTGCCTGATCTCTTCCAGGTCCAGGGCTACAATTGCAAGTACAATTGCACACATAGTAGAAACAGTTCTTGCTCCCATGTTTTGGTCTGGGAAGACAGAAAATAAACAGACAATTACAATGTAAAGAAAGAAATGCAAGGAGAAAGGTAGTACAGGATGCCTTGGTACACGTGGGAAAGGAGAAGGGAAAGAACATTATCTCAACTGAAGAAGGATTCTTGGAAAAAGTTTCCTCAGATGGTACATGAAGTAAGAACGGAAGTTAGCTAAACAAAGCATTGGAGATGAAATATTACAGACAGAGCGATAGGTCTTCCTGTGTCTCTAGCCCATGGTAACTGAAAACAGTTACCCTGCTGGTCAGACAGTCACCATTTAACATACTGAGTCTACCTTAGATGCATATCACTAACCTAAGAGGGAGATGTGGTCTGTTCCTCTATCCTTGCCATGTGAACACAAAACCAAACAAGCTTTCTCCAACTCCTACTCCAGGTTTAAAGTAGATTTAAACTGGCAGAGTTTGAGGAAGGGCTGATATCAAAGATTTTATACCTATAGTCTACCAAATTCCTACCAAGACCCACCACTCATCCTTTCTGAGGACCCCCATAAAGATGCTCTTTAGGTTAGCAGAGAATAATTATGACCCCTGTAATCCATCCTACTAACATCTTTCCCTAATGCTTCACTCCTTTTTGCATCTTCTTCTAGCCCAAGGTCCCTCTACCTCCTCTTCTTTAAACAGAGCTACCTTCATTTACCTAGTGACCAAAAAGCCCAAGTTTTCCTTTTCCTTCAAAAATTTCCCAGCTACCTGGGCTATGAGTCACAGCTATTCTTTATCACTCATATTCTGGTATGGGATTGAGGGAAGGGACATTTCCCTTCCTGGGGGTAGAAAGAGCAGAAAGGGCATTGGAGGTGGTCTTCTTCCACAGGTTCCTGAAGATCTTTTCTTTGGCTGAAAAAAAAAAAAGATAAAAACAATAATAATCACTCCAGACCTACTATACTAAAGAAACTAATTACCTTCTTTAAACTCTTTCCACTTAGATGCTGAAGATGAATTGGCAAGCTGGGAGATTGAACTGATAAATGTTCTAGAACTGATCATAAAATAATAAAGAATTAGGAAGTATGAAAGAAAAGTCAAGAAACATAAAAGACAAATTTAGAGTTTCCACCTCCTAGGAATAGCAAAAAGAAGAATCTAAGAGACTTTTAGGGGCAAAATTCAAACAAATAACATGTCTCTGGTCATTTCTAAATTTTGTGTAATAATAAGGGAGGCATTTTTTTCTTCTTTATAATTCATTCAGCTCATATTTACTCAGACTCAACAATATGAGTCTGCATGATTGCAACACCTGGGCAAGGCACTGAGAATCTGTCAGTAGGAATAAATCCTTTCCCAAGAAAGAGCAAATGTGCACAGATCAAAATTTTCACATCATCCTAAGGGTTAAGAGTACATAGATCCATAATCTCTTATATTTTTATTACAGTTCACCTGTTTTGACTGGAGCAACTTGGCAAAAACAAGAACATTTTTCACCTATTGAATAGTAGGATTGTTTGACAAAAAAGTATCTTAGCAACTGATTGTTTGAAGCATGAATCATACAGAGACCCAGTTTGCACAAAATTGGAGTTGGTGAACTCACATTCTGGGGGTTATTCCACAATAATTATGGCATGGCAATATTTCATCTATTGAAGTAAATTGAAGTCTTAGAAGAATTATGAAATACATTAAGTGAAAAAATTAGTATCCTAGTAATGGTTACTGGCACAAAGAAAGTGCATTAGAACACACAAAGAAAGCCAGCAATCAGAAAAAGGAATAATTTCCCTACAGGATTTGGGTGAAGAGTGAAGGGAAATTTGTTGGCAACAAGGGAAATTAAAAACAAGGGGCTTGCCTTATTTAAAACAATATGTAAATATTTAACTATGGAATTAATTTCTGGAAAAGTAAATTTATTTAAGACATCACAAATTCACTTTGGGAAATTTACTGAATTTCAGATCAGATAGGTATTGGCACAGAGAAGAGCTAAAGAAAAGCATGAAACAACCACTGAAAGTCAGCAGAAAATAGAACTTTTTCTATTAGATAGAAGAAATATTTTATAAATAAATTTCAAAAATCAACTTCAGAGGACAAACAGATCAGTCCAAACACTGCATTTGCAACCGATAGATGGAAACGTGTTACACAATGGAACATAATTATATAATATCAAAAGAATAACAACTGACTCCACTTATGAAAAGCATGAATGCGTATGTGAAGAACCATGATAGCTGGAATCAAGGTGGTCTCCTGCATGCCTGCCTGACTTATGCCTGACTTGTGGTTGATGTGATTCCTTGTGTTTCAGTAAAACCACTCAGTTGCTTATGTTGACCAAACATTTTGGTGACAATACAAGAGAGAAATTTCAAATACTCACCACAATTAATATTTTAGAGCTTTATAATTCATTTTGGAGCATGATATAAGAAAAAAAAAGGAGTAAAAATTCGACTATAGTATTCTGTCAGCTTTTCTGTCACTGTGATCAAAAGATCTGACAAGAACAACTTAAAGGAACAAAAATTTATTTTGGCTCTTGGTTTCATAAAACTGGAGTTGGTGAACTCATATTCACCATAATACCACAGCATATTATGTCTTGTACTACAAGATTTATTTTCCGTTTTCTGATTGTGACATAATGGAAATATGATGCTTTTATCATCAGTTCCAGAGTATGATGATGTGGAAGCAAGGATTGCAGCCTCTTACATAAGGAGGTATCAGCCCATCTGCTTTCAAGTATTATGAAGAGATTAAAGTCCATCTGATCTATATTGATGGTTATCATAAACTTTATAAATTATTATTTCTTGTTTAGTTTTCTCTTTTCTCAGCACTTGTGAGTGTTTGGGACTCTTTCTTGGCTGTTGATAAATTTTCCAAAATTGTCATATGTGATCTGACCGGAACACTGGAGAAGGACACTAAACTAAATTAAATCTGCTCTGTAAAGAGTTGACTCACAAAGTTAGCCACCAAATGGCAGGGTACTCTGTGTTCTCAAGATAGCATGCTGAAGTCCTCAGTCAGAATGTTGGTTGGACTCTCAACTGAACTCTTATGCACTCGGGCGCTGATAAACCACAGGTTTATGTTCATTCTTTGCTTGACTTCTTTGTCGTATGCAACATTTAATAGCATTTTTTCTCTCTTGCATTGTCACCAAAATGTTTGGTCAACATAAGCAACTGAGTGTTTTTACTGAAACCCAAGGAACCACATCAACTACAAGTTGACTGTCCTCTATAAATCACATTTTAGAGTCTGATCATGTTCATCAAGTTATATCTTCCTCTAAAGTAAATGTTAATTGCAAAGAGTTATATTTTAAGGACAATGAAGCAAATTTAATTTATTAGGAACCAACTTATGATGAAGAAAGTTATAATCAGGAAAAATCTAAAAGAATATGAGACCAAATAACAATGTGTCAGACCCTTAATTCTATTATAGGCTTCTCCTTCCTGGTATTTATTAATCTGGAGCCTTTTCTAAGTAACAATAACACTAATTGCAAGTAATCAATCAAACCCTCATAGAAAATGGGAAGGCCAGAAAAAACCCAGAATAACCAGAATGATAGAGTGGTCCAGATTACAAGAATGAACAGTAGGTGGCACAAAATGTCCCCATGCTGCCATACAGGCATGTTTCTTGTGTAAACATTGCATTAAATTCTGAGTTGGTGATTTTTGCAAGGCTTGTCATAGGTGAAGGCAGATGTACTGTGAAGGAGTAACCTGTACCTTACTGAAGGAAGTGGCCAGTCCTCAGGGGCAGAATCTGCACTAAGAAAGCCATGCTTCAGGAAGAAGGTACATTGTGGTCAATGAGCCCTGTACTTGTAATTAGAAGACCTGAGTCCAAGTCTTGGCTTTACAAGTTCCTATTCTTGTGACCTTTAATAAAGCACAGTGCCTCTGAGTCACAATTTCTCATCTGTATAGAATGAAAGGAAAATAGTTTAACCTCTCTGTATGAATATTATCAGAATTAATGAATATGTATATTTAAATTATAAAGATTTTACATGTAAATTTCTCATTTCAAAATATAATATAGTTAAAAACTTATAGTAGTAACTAAGAAAAGCCATAGCTATGGGTAAGAGTTAAGAGTAAGGCCGATGAAATAATGTAGAAGTAGTATAATATAGAAGAGGTATATTATACCTCCAGTAGTTAAGAACCTAAATTTTGAAACTTGTCTGTCTACATTTGAGTCACAGCTGTGATTTGACAGCTATAGGCAACTTACTTACACTCTCTTTCAGTTTCTGCATCTATAAAATGTATACAATAGTATCAACTTTATGAGTTACTATGAGGAGTAAGTGTATAGCACAGACCTGACATGAAGAAAATGTTGGACCACTATAAATATTTGCTAGTATTAGATGTTTACATCCCTCATTGCTGGAAATTGAACTGATCATTAATTCCAGGACTAGACTCTGTGGCTTCCAATATATAGAATCAGAGGAACTCTGGGCAGGCATCTATATACAGATAATTTCACAAATAATCAGAAGGCCACTCCACATTGACTAGAGCTCATAAAGTGAGAAGTGGACATAAAAAGTTAGCTTTTCCATCCTTCTAGTTTTATATAAGCACTTAAGAAAGCAAACTAACTTGTTTAGGAAACTAGATAACCCTAATCAATATCTGCATTGACCAAGTGATAGAAAGTATGTAGAGTCAATTTCATCATCCCCACTAATCTTATTTATTTATCTTCCCTTTTGTGAAGACAGTCAAGTTGTGTCTTCCTTCACACTGTAAGGATAAGGATCTTGCATAAAGTACCTGTTTTATTTACTTTTTAAATTTTTAGTAACATTTAAACAGATGTCTATATTCTATTTACAGTATGTGGCCATCAATAGCATCCACTATGCTACAAATAGTCATAAACATGAAACTCAAGTTGATGAATTACTAAGAATTATTGACAGATGGACAGATAGAAGGGTGGGTGGATGGATGGATGGATGGATGGATGGATGGATTGATACTGGGCAGTAGCAGCAGCAAATCACAGATCCCAGTCAGTCACACAATCATGAGGATAAAACACTATAGTCTCTATAATGTACTATTTCCAAAGCTGTAATGTTTGGTAAGTTAAGTGTACTAAATGCATTTTTGACTCAATATATTCTCATGATAGGTATTTCAAGAAATAACCCCATCATTGAAAATTGAGCCAAATATGGTGGTGGATGCCTGTACTCCCAAGGATTCGGGAGCCTGAGGCAGAAAGAGCACAAGTTCCAAGCCAACAATGGCAACTTGGTGAAAAAATAAAAAGGGTTGGGGATATAGCTCAGTGGGTTCAATCCCCAGTACCAGGAAGAAAAAGGGAGAATAAGAGGGAGGGAGGAAGGAAGGAAGGGAGGAAGAGAGGGAGCGAGAGAGGGAAGAAATCAGTGCCCATCTGTGCTTGAAAGACAACCAGTTGCTACCTTCTCTGGTAAGCCTTGACTACTTTCTCAAGTGTATCTTGAACCTCCTCATCCCTCATCCCCCAGCACACAAGCACATAACTTTGCTATGCTAGTTATTACACTGCCTGCCATTTCCCTGTCTACATATCCTTTTTCCAAACATACTTGCAGAAAGGCATTGCTCCTTTTAGTGTTCTTATTCCTTGTGGCTGTCACATGTACAATAGGTCCTCAACAGTATTGGTAAGAGAACAGGAGAAAAGAAAGTGTCTGAAATCAGAACAACTGGGCTGTGTCCAGGCTTCTTCTATCCTCTCCATTTTCATGACCTACTATAACTGAAAAGTTCTTTGTGTCTCAGTATCCTAATTCTTAAAATTGGGAAAAAAAGTATTTGCCTCATTCCTTTAATGTATTAATTCTTTTCATCTTCAATTCAAATAATACATATATATTTGAAAATTAATTGTTCAATAAATGTTGGCCTCAACTGTTAATAAAATTATTTTAATAGACATGGAATTGCACTCTATTTTATTAATGTATTTTCATTAGTGCATTATAGTTATACATACTTGTGGGGTAAATTTTGACCTAGTCATAAACACATACAACATAATTTGCTTCATTTCAATCTTTAGTACCATCACCTTTTTTCTTCTCCTTCCCCAGATCCCCTTACTCTACTCAACTGATCGTCCTTCTATTAATTTATTTTTTAATTGGTGCATTACAGTTCTACAAAATAGTGAAATTCATTGTACTAAATTTATATATACACATAGCATATTTTGGCCAATTTCATCCCAAAGTTTCCCTACTTTCCCATTCTTTCTCCCTTGCCCTTAATCCCCTTCCTCTACCCAACTGTTCTCCTTTCCATTTTCATGAGATTCCCTCTCTTTTTTAAAAACACCTTGTTTCTCCCTAGTTTCTACACATGACAAAATATTTGACCCTTGACCTTCTGATGCTGGATTAGTTCACTCAGTATGATGTTCTATAGTTTCATCAATTTATCATCAAATGACATACTTTCCTTCTTCTTTATGACTGAGTAAAACCCCATTGTGTATATATATACCCCATTTTCTTTGTCCAATCATCTATTGAGAGACACCTAGACTAGTTCCATAGCTTAGTTATTGTGAATTGTACCACTATAGACATTGGTATGCCTTTATCACTATAGTATGCTGATTTTAATCCCTTTGATAAACACCAAGGAGTGGGATAGTTGGGTCATATCATGGGTCCATTCTTACTCTTTTTTTTTGTTGTTGTTGTTGTTTTTGGTACTGGGGATTGAACTCAGGGGCTCTCGACCACTGAGCCACATCCCCAGCCCTATTTTGTGTTTTATGTAGAGACAGGGTCTCACTGAGTTGCTTAGTGCCTCGCCATTGCTGAGGCTGGTTGAACTCGCGATTCTCCTGTCTCAGCCTCCCTAAGTGCTGGAATTACAGGCTTGTGCCACCGCACCCAGCTTCCATTCTTACTCTTTTGAGAAATGTTCACACTACTTTCCAAAGTGGTTCTACTGATTTGTAGTCCCTCAACAATGCATGATTGCTGTATCCCACATCCTCACCAGCATTTATTTGGATTCTTGCTGGTTGTCATTCCATTCACTGTTCCAACCGGAGTGAGATGAAATTTCATTGTACTTTTGATTTGCATTGTCTGGATTACTAAGAATGTTAAAAATTTTTTCATACATTTGTTAGCCATTTGCCTTACTTTTGAGAAATGTCCATTTAGTTTATTTGTCCATTTATTGATTGGGTTATATTGTGCATTTGTGTGTGTGTGTGTGTGTGTGTGTGTTGAGTTCTATTTACTTTCTGGATATTAATCTCTCCCATCAGAATAGTAGCTGCAAAACTTTCTCCCTTTCTAGTAGGCTTTTTCTTCATGTTCTTAACTGTTCCTTTGCTGATTACACTATATTTTTGTTATAAACATTAGAATAAGCCTTAATGAATGAGAAGGGAAAAAAGTCACTTCTCCAAACACATCCTCAACAAAAATTGTGAATCATTAACTGGACAAAATAAAGCATTGTAGGTATCTCAATTTAAGATAGATTATTTTTTAAAATTCTCTCAGGTCACCTAGAGACTAACAAATTATAATCATCACATCCTAGAAAATATGATCTATCATATCCATTTCCCATAAAAGTTTTGTTAAATTTTTATTTTTTATTTTTCTTCAATTTGTTTTCATAGCAAAGGGAGACTAATCAGAACTCTCCAGGGTTATTGGAAAATAAAACCCACAGATCTTCTCTTGATCCTTTCACAATTCTAACTTTGAGGAATCTTATTTATATTTTCAAATTATGGCAAGAAGAGTTTCTGAATTGGAAATGAAACTAACTTCTATATCCAGGAATGATGCATTATAGATCACAACTTATTTAAATCACAACTTTAAATCACAAGATCACAACTTATTTAAATCCATAAATTTTATGAACACACACACAACAGAATTTGAATAAGTTTGAGTGTGTAATTTATTAGATGTTAAGGTTGCAGAAATTTTACACTTTAAAAAAGAACCAAATGAAAATTTTAGAATTAAAACTTACAGAAACCAAATAAAGTCTCACTATATGAACTCAGTAGCGGATGGCAATGTCAAAGAAAAGAATCAGTGAACTCAAAATTATCTTATCTGCACAACAAAGAGTTTCAAATCTTTCAAAATGAACAGAATCTCAGAGATCTGCCAGGAAATGACCAAGTGGCTCATATTCATGTGATCAGAGTCCCAGAAGGAGAAGGAAGTTGAATGCATAAAAATATTTAAAGAGATAATAGATAAGTTCTTCCAAAATTGGGCAAAAGACAAAATCATAAAGAATCAAATGCTCAGCAAACTTCAAACAAGATAAACTTAAGGAAATCTATGCACAGAGATGTACAATCAAACTGCTAGCAAGAGAAGAAGAGAAGAAACCTGAAAAGAGCTGAAAGAAAAAATGATACATTACTTAGAGGGGAACAGTGATTTATGACTGAAGGTTTCTCATCCAAATGATTTGCCAAAAGCTAGGGGAAAACTATTAAGATATTATGGAATTTCCGGAATTTCCTACCTATAAATTGTCCTTCATAGTTGCAAGTGAAATGAAAAACATTCTTAGATGAAGAAAATCCATGATAATTTATTGCCAGCAGATGTAATCTAAAAGAAATACCAAATACAGTTTTTGGCAGGAGGGAAATACAAGCAAGTGCAACTTAGAACTTAAGGACTGAATAGATGGCAACAGAAACAGCATATATCTGAGTAAATATATAGGCTGGCATTTTTTAAATCTCTTAGGTTCTTCAAAATATGTCTAGGGGCTGAGGTTATGGCGCAGTGGTAGCGTGCTCGCCTAGCACGCATGAGGCACTGGTTCGATACTCAGCACCACATAAGAATAAAATAAAGATATTCTGTCCACCTACAACTAAAACATAAATATTTTTAAAAATATGTCTAACATTATATGTAAAAACTGTAAAATTTTAGGACTTCTGGTTTTCAGTTCAGTTTATAAGGAGATTGTAAATCATCACTGCCATTCTCACAACATAAAAAACTAAATATCAAAAACCAAAAATCAATAATTCTTCTTATAAACATCAGGGAATTTAAGTCACAAGGCCAATCACTGCCCATAAAGTTGCAGAGGGAGACAGAGACAAATTAGCTATATAAAGAATAAACAGGGTACATTACTACAGACCACCAATCTTAAAAAGATAATAAGAAAACATTTCAAACCAGACAATGTATGTAAATTTGATAACTGAAATAAAATGGACTAGCCAGGTAAGGGGACACATGCCTATAATCCCAGTGGCTCCAGAGGCTGAGGCAGCAGGATCATGAGTTCAAAGCCAGCCTCAGCAAAATTGAGGCACTAAGCAACTCAGTGAAACCCTGTCTCTAAATAAAATACAAAATAGGGCTAGGGCTGTGACTCAGTGGTCAAGTGCCCCTGAGCTCCTTGGTACCCAAATAAATAAATAAATAAATGAAATGGACCGATTTCTTGAAATTTACAAACTACTAAAATTTACCCAAGGGAAAATATATAATTTTTATATTCTCATATCTATTTAAAAATTGATTTATAGTTTATAACCTTCACAAAAAATGAAAACTACAGGCCCAGATTGCATTACAGGGAAATTCTACCAGTCATTTAAAGAATGGATAACACCAATTCTATACAATCTCTTTCAGAAAATAGGAGGGAAATTTTTTCCAATTCAGTTTTTGAAACCAAAATCAGTCTAATACCAAAATCAAATGAGGACAATACAGGGGCAAGGGGAGGATACATAGAGTAATATCAATCAAGAGGACTAAAACAAAAATCCTCAATAAGAGCTGGGGTGTAGCTCAGTGGGACTATCCAACATATGCTAGGCCCTAGGTTCAATTCTTAGCACTGCACACATATACACACAAAATCCTCAGCAAAATTAATCAAATCAAGGACAGGACTCTGTGGCTTCTTTTTTTTTTTTATTTTTGGTACCTGAGAATGAACCCAGGGGTGGTCATCCACTGAGACACATCCCCAGTCCTCAGAAAACTTGGAATGGAACCACCATTTGACCCAGTTATCCCACTCCTCAATTAATAATTAAAAAATTATTGTTCTAATTAGTTATACATGAAAGTAGAATGCACTTTGACACACTATATAAAAATGGAGTAGAACTTTGCATTCTTCTGGTTGTACATCATGTAGAATCACACCGGTCATGTAGTTATATATGTGCATAGGATAATAATGACAGATTCATTCTACTACCCTTCCTACCCCCATACCCCTCCCCTCACTTCACTCCTCTCTACCTAATCCAAAGTAACTCTATTCTTCCCTGCCCCTTCCCTTATTGTGAATTAGCATCCACATATCAGAGAAAACATTCAGCCTTTGGTGTTTGGGGATTGGCTTATTTCATTTAGCATGATTTTCTCCAACTCCATCCATTTACCTGCAAATGCCATAATTTCATTCTTCTTTAAAGCTGAGTATTATTCCATTGTGTATACATCCACATTTTCTTGGTCTGTTCATCTGTTGAGGGACACCTAGCTTGGTTCCATAGTATAACTATTTTTAATTGAGCTGCTATAAACATTGCTATATCACTGTAGTATGCTGATTTTAAGGCTCTTGGGTATTAATTGAGGAGTGGGATAACTGGGTCAAATGGTGGTTCCATTCCAAGTTTTCTGAGGAATCTCCATACCACTTTTCCATAATGATTGTACCAATTGGCAGTCCCACCAGCAACGTATGAGTATACATTTTCCCCCACATCCTCACCAACATTTATTGTTGCTTATGTTCTTGATAATTGCCATTCTGAATGAAGTGAGATGAAATCTTAGAGTAGTTTTGATTTGCATTTCTCTAATTTCTAGAGATGATGAACATTTTTTCATATGTTTGTTGATTGATTGCATTTCTTCTTCTGTGAAGAGTCTGCTCAGTTCCTTAGCCCATACTGATTGGGTTATTTGGGGGTGTTTTTTTTTTTGTTTGTTTATATGTTTGTGTTTGGTGTTCCGTTTTTTTTTAGTTCTTTATATATCCTGGATACTAGTGCTCTGAGGTGCGTGTGGTAAAGATTTTCACCCATTCTTAGGTTCTCTCTTCCTTGTTGATTGTTTCCTTTGCTGAGAAGAAGCTTTTCAGTTTGAATCCATCCCATTTATTGATTCTTGATTTTACTTCTTACACTGTAGGAGTCTTGTTAACAAAGCCAGATCCTAGGCTGACATGGAGAAGATTTGGGCCTCCTTTTTCTTCTGTTAGGCATAGGTCTTTGTTCTAGTGCCTAAGTCTTTAATCCATTTTGAATTGAGTTTCCCCAGTCCTTTTTATATTTTATTTAGAGACAAGTTCTCACTAAATTGCTTAAGACCTTGCTAAATTGTTGAGGCTGGCTTTGAACTGGTGATACTCCTGCCTCAGCATCCCTAGCCACTGAGATTATAAGCATGCACTGTGCCCAGCTGTATGGCTTCTCTAATATATTCTAGTAAATATTTACAGAGAAATTAACACCAATCCTTATCAAACTCCTCTCAAAAAATTGAAGGGGAATAAATACTTCCTAATCCATTCAATGGGGTTAATATTACACTGAGAGTAAAACCAGACTGACATCATAAAGTGAAAACTATAGGGCAGCATTCCTTATGAATACAGATGCAAAATTTCTCAACAAAATGCTATAAAGCCAAATCCAGCTGCCTACCAAGTGAATAATACACTATAACTAAGCATGATCTATTCCAGAAATGTAGGGTTGATTCAACATACTGGAATCAGCCAACGTAATGTCCCATATTAATGAATAAAGGGAGAAAATATCACATCAACTATAGAAGAAAAAGCATTTGAAAAAAACCAAAATTATGCTGAAAACCTCAAATAAAGGAGAACTTCCTCAACATTAAAAAAGAAATATCGGGGGCTGGGATTGTAGCTCAGTGGTAGAGCACTTGCCTAGCATGCGTGAGGCACTGGGTTCGATCCTCAGCATCACATAAAAATAAATAAAATAAAGATATTGTGTCCATCTACAACCAAAAAATTTTTTTTTTTTTTTTTTTTTTTTTTTTTT
>PVHX01010743.1:0-68276 GCA_004024805.1 Geosciurus inauris | reverse complement strand
CTCCAGCACCTTGGATGGGGCTCTGCCCATGAGTAGAGGACCTGAGTGGCCAAGGCTGGGTCTGCTTGTAGATGGAATTCATAATAAATCTTTCTCCATCCCTAGAATTGTCATGTTTCAGGATGGGTCTTCGTGTCCTGCACATTCATTACTCCATGTTGGTTTTATAATAATTGCTGACACTTATTGAATGCCTTTATTTTGTGCCCAGCTTTTCTAAATGCTAATTTAATACTAAGACAACTCTAGACAGATCCTATGATTGTACAGAGAGAAAACTGAGACAAAGGAAGGCAAAGCTACATGCCCAGTCACTAACTGGTACAGGGTCACATGCATAGCTCCACTTGGACTCCATGAACCCCACTGGTGCTCCATTGTGGGTGTGAAACTAGGCTTGGTGGCCCATCACAGCTCTGTGCTGCTTGCTCCTACTTTCACTGGTGTCTTTATTTTTAGGGTGGCTGTTTAAGATCAGAGGTGTAGGCAGGAGGCTGCACTTCCACTTAGTACCCAACACTCCACATTGGGAGGGACTGTCCTACCCGTGTGCTGACCAGGTGACCAGGTGCTCGCCTACCCCACCTGGGAAGGAGTTTTGCTCTGGCCTCATTCCACTTGGCAGGAGCAGCAGACTCATTGACTTCCTGATGGAATTTACTAGGCTCAACCCTCTGGGAGTGAAATATCAGTTATGAAAGGAAGGTGGTAAACAAACCCATCCATCTCTGTAGGGTACATGACACTCTCCATGGAACATTCTGTTGCTACATGCTGGGGAGTCAGGGGATGGTTTAGTCTTGTTAGAGAGGCTTGCCATGTTTTCTTTGTTTATTTTAATCTTCTGAGAATGTGGATGAACAACCTGTACGATGTTGCCTCTTCCATCTTCGTAGGTTCTTAACTAAGCACCACATGTGGATAAGGTACATCATGTCCATGACTAGTTTTCTAAAGTTGCCACAGCAAAGCACCACAAATTGAGTTGTTTAGAACAACAGAAATTTATTGTCTCACCATTCTGGAGGCTGGAAGTCTGAGATCAAAGTGTTGGTGGGGCTGTGCCCCTTGGATGGCTCTCGGGGAGAATTCTTCCTTGCCTCTCCAGGTCCTGGTGTTGCTGGCACAACATGACATCCCTTGCCTTGTAGGTGTATCAATCCAGTTGTATGGTCATCAGTCACCTTCCCCTTTGTGACTTTATGTCATCTTCCCTCTGTGCATGTCTCTCTCTGTGCTCATTCATCTCCTTTGTATAAGGACACCAGTCATATTGGATTAGGACCCACCCTAATGACCTCGTTTTAACTTGATTTCCTCTGTAAGGACCCTATTTCCAAATAAGGTCACATTCTCAGGTACTAGGGGTGAGGGCTTTCCCATACCTGTTTTGGGATGTCATGACTCATAATCTTGTGTTATCTTTGACAAGTTACTTGATGTCTGCATGTCTCAGTATCTTTATCTGCACCATGAAGCTACTCATACAGCATAACACTTACTTCAGAGGATTGTTGAGATAATCAAATAAGCCAACAGGTGAATAAAGAGCTTGGAAGAGTCAGATGCTTAGTCACTGCTGCGTAAGAGCTGCTTGTCACCATGACCTTCTTATTTATTTATTTATTTATTTATTTATTTATTTATTTATTTATTTGGTATTGGGGATTGAACTCAGGGTTACTCAACCACTGAGCCACATCCCCAGCCCTGTTTTGTGTTCCATTTAGAGACAGGGTCTCACTGAGTTGCTTAGTGTCTTGCCATTGCTGAGGCTGGCTTTGAACCTGAGATTCTCCTGTCTCAGCCTCCCAAAGTGCTGGGATTACAGGCGTGCACCATGGTGCCTGGATCATGACCTTCTTATTATAGAAGCTTAGGGCACTTGCCAAGGCTTCAAACAAGGATACAGACCTCAGTCTGCTGGGATCCAGGCACAGATCAGGACCGGCATCATGCCATATGGATATGCCCTTAGCAGCAGACTGTGCTCACAAGCAGGGAGCCTAGCATGGAAAATGATTTTTTTTTTCATTTGTTTTTCACAGAATTGTCAAAGTCAGCAAATTCAAATATACATCGAGAAGTCGCAGATAGCTTCATCTTTCAATCTTTAGCATGGCTGAAATCCATCAACTCTCACCTACAAATAGAGTGTTTGTCCTGTACTGAGTCTGAGGACCTTCCCACCTAACAGTCTGTGGGTCTATGTATCTATAAATAGAAGGGCAAAACACCCACTTTGGGTGCTAAGTGCTTGCAAGCCTCAGTGACTATTTATTCTGCTTGATCCCTTCAGTATTAGGCCAGAGATGGCCAAAAGGCCTGAGAAGGCTCTTGAGAGTGGCCCTGACTGGGCTCTTCTTCCTTTATGGGCCCAGAAGAGCCAGAGCAGGGACTGAGAGCACATGGGGTTCTTAGATTCCCCCAGAAAATTAACTGTGGGACCAAATGAATCCTGGAAAGCCCAGAGACTTCCTCCCCATCCATCAATCAGGGCAGCATAAAGTCTGGGGGGAGATTCTTTAGCACCTCTCTTGGAGATGCCTCCTCTGAGAGCCAGGCTCTGGAGGTGGGCTTGTCTGCCAGTGGGAAATCTTAACATCGTCTTCTTCATGACCTTGATTATTGGGAGAGTGGCCAGGATGACTGGCATCATTTGCCCTCCTGATGAGGGGGGCAGGTCTGCTTCCTTGGAGAATTAGGGTAGGGGCTCTCTCTTCCCCCACCAGAGAAATACCAATGTGATGGTAATAAGAGGTGGGTCCTTTGGGAGTGATTGAGTCAGGACAGTGGGACCCTCATTAATGGGATTGGTGCCCTATAAAAGGGCCCCATGCAACGTTGTAGTTAGATAGAAGGAATAAGTTCTAGAGTTTTATTACATAGTAGGGAGTATGTAGTTAACAATAATGCAGCACACATTTTAAAATAGAAGAGAGGATTTTGAATGTACTCATGAAGAAATACTGCAAGTTTAAGATGATGGGTGTGCTGATTTCCCTGATTTGATCATATATATACATGAACTGAAACATCACCCCATAGATAGGTAC
The DNA here is from genome assembly GCA_004024805.1 of Geosciurus inauris. Lineage (NCBI taxonomy): Eukaryota > Metazoa > Chordata > Mammalia > Rodentia > Sciuridae > Geosciurus > Geosciurus inauris. The sequence goes on along the minus strand of PVHX01010743.1, from coordinate 65,220 downwards.
TTATGTGTCAATCAAAAATAATAACTTAAAAAAAATTTAAAAGGATCTCAGAGAGCACTCTCACCCTCTTTCTGTCTTGTGAGGACACAATGAGAGGATGGTCATCTACAATCTGGGGAAAGCCCTCATCAGAACCTAACCATCCAGCACTTTGATTTTGGACTTTTGTTCTTCAGAACTGAGAAAAAAATGTTAAATTCCTGTTTGTAGGCCACCCAGCCTAAGGTATGGAGCCTGAACTAGTGAAGGCCCCGCCCTTAGTCATTGCCTTGAGAAGCAGATCAGCCTGTCTTAGTGTAGAACATATATATATATATATATATATAGCATTTGAAAGTCTGTGAAGATACATTCTGGATATGAATCCAGGCCAACAGAATGTTCTGAAGAGAGATGCCTGGAACAAATAGTTAATGATTTGTTATCAACACATTATCCCTTTAAGGCATATGACTGTTTTTCTTCAGTGTGTGGTATGTACGGTCTATCATTTTGTTTGTGATTTTACTTAGCAACCCCTAAGACAGAATCAGAATAATGTCACCTGTTCCAACAGTGTGGGCCTTATTGGTACCCTTGCTTTTCCTAGATTACTGTAATCAGATCAAAGCTCAGAAACTCCAGAATAACATTGCAGATGCTATGGGTGACAACCGATAATGTCAACTGCCCAGACCAATCCAGTGAGAATTGACATCCAAATGGCTCTTCCTTGTGGAGGGAATTGTCCAGTGCAGGGGACCTGCCTGAGTATTGCATAGAACACATCTCACTGGTTAGGATGAAGATGGTGCCTTGTTGACATGTTTATTATTGCTATTGTATTGCCTCTGGAATGTGAGTTCTTAGGACCTAGAACAATGCTGGGCTGAGAGCAGGTGCTCAGAGCAGAACATGCTAGTAAAATAGGTGAATGAATGAGGATGCTGATGCAGACCTTGCTTTTTTGTGAGCTTGGTTAGTATAAATCAAGTTGATACCTCTGTTGTCCTGATTAGACACTGAGGTTCAAGTCCCATTCTTTTTTTTTTTTTTTTTTTAGTTGTAGATGAACATAATATATTTATTTTATGTGGTGCTGAGGATCAAACCCAGTGCTTCAAACATGCAAGGCGAGTGCTCAACCGCTGAGCCACCACCCCAGCCCTCAAGTCCCATTCTTATCTAGCCTGCCAATTTTGGCTTCACCTCTGTCCTACTAGCTGTCCTTTATGATTCAGCCTTGGAATTTTTTTTTGCATTCATTCACTTATCTACCTGTAGGAGACAAAGACAAAAGCCATATAGAAAGTGAGTGGTACAGTTCTCCACCCTGGGAGGCAACACGTTAGAAACACCTGGGGAGCCTACAGAGCATCCACTGGCCCTATCCCTTGTTGGTTGAAGGTGGGATGGGGCATCAGAATGCAAGAAAATCTTATTGGAATCTTTTGGAGGTCTTGTTCAACATAGACTGCTGGGCCCCACCCTCAGTTTCTGAATCAGTCATCTGAGGTGGTGCCTGAGAATCTGCAGCTCTAACAAGCTCCCAGGACATTGCTACTGCTGTTAGTCTGGGTGAGGCTTCAAGAACTGCTTCCATGGGCCTCTGACATGACTGCCCCTAATTCCTTGATTCAGCATGTTTCCTGCTTCTTGCCCTTACTGTCCTGGCTCTTTTCCTTTCTCTAACTTGACTTTTTCCCTACACAAGTCTGTCCTTTGCTGAGCTGTGGGATATCCCAACAGGGTATAGGGGAAAAAAATAATTTTGTCAACCCAAAGGAGATTGGAATGTCTTAGTCTGTTCCTGTTGCTATAACAAAATACCCAAAGTGGGAAATTTATAAAGAGTAGAGGTTTATTTGACTCATGGTTCCGGAGGTTGGGGAGTTCAAGGGCATGGTGCTGGCATCTGCTTGGCATCTGGTGAGGGCTTTCTTGTGGTATCATAATATGACAGAAAGCATCACATGGTGAGACAGAGCAAGTGTGCTGGCTCAGGTCTCTCTCTTTTTATAAAACTACTAATGCCATCGTGGAGGCTCTACCCTCATGACCTCATCTAATCCTTAATTGCTTCCCCCAAAACCTCACCTCCAAATATTACTAACATAAGACTTTGAGGATTAAGTTTCTAACACATTAACATATGAACTCTTGGAGCCTACATGCAAACCACAGCAAATGCTTCCAAATGGTGTTCTATTGGGGGTCGGGGGGGAGGTTGTTAATGGACCACCCAATAAAGAACTAAGCACAGAATGCATTCCAGTCTGACCTGAGGTGAGGCCTTATGGTGACCAGAATGTGGCCCCAGGGCTGGGCATCCGGGCCTCAGAGCCAGGAATGTTGCCACCTGGGGATCGCCCAGAGCAGGGCTGAGGGGCTGCTGGGACATGTGCCATGCTCACCCCTGCTTATCTTTGTGTATCTTTCTTCTTTTTATCTGAGTTGTCATTCTCTGGCTCCTTCAGGTATAGGAGGAATTCAGTGGACTTCACTTCTTCAACTCCTGAGTTTACGTAGGCAATGTCTAGCTCCTCATAGAAGCCAACTTGCCACTTTCTGGGGCCCAATTCCAAATTCCTAAGAAAAAGAATGTAAGCCTATCTTAGGAGCCAACCCCTGGGATACAACAAACCCGTGACTCAGGGAAGGGTGTAATAAATAGGGGTATATTATATTTAGGTGTGGCAAGTCTAGCAGATCAGGGATGACTACTGTTGAAAACAGTACTATTGTACTCACAGTTCCAAGAGGAGGTGGCATGCCATGAGGGGATGTACAGGGACACACCCGAGTTGGTGCGGGTGGCAGAGGGAGAAGGGGGAACTACCTGCATTGTGGTTTCCACTGGAAGAAGTGAGCAAGGCAGGGTAGGTGGGCTTTGGATTGGCTAGTTTGAATAATATCATCAGGCTCTGGGGCAGAGAGGTGTCCCTAGTTGTCGGGTATCTGGGCCTGGGCTCACTGAGACAAGTGGTGGTGGCCCAGAGTGGGAAAGCCTGATAGAGCAGGTGGGTGGGCCACAGGCTTTGGGTTGGTTGGTTAGAGAAGTGCATTCCTGGGACTCTGCTCATTATCTCTAGGAATTGGCTAGTCCCAGCAGAGGCCGTCCCTCCAGGGCCAGCAAGGCCCCAGAGATCAAAGCAATAGAACACAGAAAATAAAAGACATGGTTAATACAGGGTAGTCTGCAGAGACAAGTGAAATTATCGGCCCTCCTCTGGGTGACATGGAAAAAGTGAACCCTGCAGATCCTTCTTAAAGTCTCTTTCTTAAAAACAATGTCCAATCTGCCCTTTGCTGAGGTCCGAGTTATTCCTGACAGGTGTAGAATCAAGTTATTTTTTAAAATTACTTTTCTCAGCCCAAAGGAGATTGGAATGCTAAGTCCATTTTCTATTGCACACTGGTGTGTAACTGCCCCTTTCTCTAAGCTCAGCTGGTCTCTCCAGTGCTAGCTCAAGGGGCTTGGCCACCAGCTCCTCCTTGGAGAGTCTCTTTGTCACAGTTCTTGGACTGGGGTTGGTTGCAGCACCATGCATCCAGGGGCAAATACAAAAGCTCCCACAGCATGGGGTGTAGTGGAATGATGTGGTCCCTGCACTGAATGTCATTTCCAGTGGAAGCAGGAGTGGCAGCCTGTGACAAGATGCAGGAGGAATGTGGATTCCCCTTCGTGGGTGACCTCATACCAGTGGCAAGGCCTTCTGAGCCAAGGTACTGGGTCTGCTAGTGTCCACATGCCCTGGGGGAGATGAGTGTTTTGAAGATGGCAAGTCAAAGTGAGGACCCTGGTTGAAGTTTGTGTACCGACAGCCAGACTAGCATGTTGTGCTACACAGGTGGGTTTGTTTGAGGTTGTTATTTTAAATTACATGATACATGCTGAGAAGCAATGGGGCCCTGCAGGGGGTTCAGGCTCCATCACTGCTCAGGGCTCAGATGCCAGCTGAACAAAGGAAACTGTTCTTTATGTGGCTGAGAGATCATTTGAAAGCAGAGCCTGCCTCGTGAATCAAAGAAAGAATTGCCTAGAAGCTGAAGGTGATATAGAAGCTGGGAATGGATGAGGTGGAGGGCCAGGAGATGGGGGATGTGAGCAAGGCCACTGACCCAGGACTCGCAGTCACAAAAGGTTGTGGATGGTGACTTTCAGGTTTTATCTCAATTGAGTTATGCATAGGAGGTTACTTTGAGTCCTAAAGCATAGGTCTCAAAGTTCTTACTTTCTAAATGTAAACTTTTCAAATAAAGCCTGATGCCTGTCACTCTGTTCGTGCATGGGACTTTAAGGCTTAATATTCTAGAAGAGTTTCAAAATTGCAGTGGGTAGGGTCTGTCTTCTTACCTGCTGGGGTCCCTGCCAGGTGTCAGCTGGTATCAGTAAGAATTGGCGAAGCACTGGGAGGCTGGGCAAGCCTTGGGGGAGCTAGAAGGAAGGGTAGCAATTCATTAAAAAAAGAACCAAGCATATCACACATTCGCATAGGTGTGAGCGCACACACACACACCTGACACACATCTGGGAGTCCTAATGTAAAGACCACACTTAAAATTTTTTTGGTACTACTTTCACTGAGAGTCTGAAGTCCATTCAACCAATCAGCTGCTTGTAATTTGTACTTCTTACAGAAGCTGAGAGGAGCCAAAGGGATATTGGCTAGAATAGCTGGTGGGTTGGGTGGTGAGGGCTGAGAGGAGGGATGGGTAACGTGGAGGATGTGGCAGGGTGGCTCTAGAAGAATGACTGAGGCTGCTTTTGGTATTGGGACTCCACTATTGTGGTGTAAGTCTTCCTACTGAGCCTGGTAGGAATAAACGTAGCATCAGATTTGTAAGAATGAGTCCATGGGAGACACGGACCCCAGTACTGGAGCTTGACTTTGACATGGGTGGCATAAGCGCTAAGTCAGGTGCTGGACACTGCAGTGTCTCAGCATCTCTCAGCTCCAGGTGCATGGCAAGCCTGACTTGGTTGTGTCTATGAGATCATCAGGACTGGAGTCTTCTCTGCCTGGACCAGATGGGGAAGTGAGACATCTGGACCATTGGCAGGAAATGTCGGTCTGCTTATTCTGGACGGGGAGGGGCCCTTGAACTAGTTCTCCTAACAGCAGGTTGAATAATTACTGTGCTGCTCAGTCATGCAGAATGAACATCAAGTTTGCCTTCCAAGACAATCAGCCCCCTTTCTGGTTCTAAGGGAAAGGAATTTTTTCATCTCTTCTCCGGAGCGGCAAGAGTGGGTCCACCTCTGGGAGTAGCCTCTCAGTGTCCTGTGAGGTCTGCTTCTGGGGTTCTCAAGGGAGCAGGCGCTTCCATCTCATGTGTGAAGGTTATTGAATCAAGAGGGAGTTGTTCTGTAAAACCCTAACAACCACAAAAATAATGATAAATAAAGTAGGGAAGTTGTGTAGGAAGGGGATATCGTGCACTCGTGCCTCATGAGAATGATCGCAGGAGACTCGGCCACAACCACAGCTTTGTACATAGGCAACCACAACCTTATACAAAACCAAGCCAAAACAAAACAAAACAAAACAAACTTCTGCAAAAACTCTGTCCAACAACTTCCTGTTTAATCTTTAACTGAAGCCACTCTTGTTACTGATCCTTATAGCCAAAGGTTACTATTCCAAAATAAATTATGTAATCCTCTTCCTTTTGCCTTTAAAAACTTCCCCTTGCTTCAACTTCCTTCAGTACATCCACACATTGCTTACGGCACATGCGTTTCCATTGCAATATCGGTTCCTGAAACAATTATCTCTGGAGATTCTCTCTGTGTTATTTAGGTTTGGACATATGCAAGGGAGACTGAGGGACTTGGGATAGAGTAGGTGGTCCTCGCCTGGAGCCTCCTGAGCCCCATGGGTGGCAAGAAGTCTCGATGAGTGGGCAAAAGAGCACTCTGGGTCTTGGGTGATAGACTAGGTCTGGGTGCCCACAGGAGAGGTAGTAGGCATTGGAATGGGACCCGGTTCCAGCTGCCTGCCATGCATGCTTTGGGTCCTGAGGGAAGGCAGGTTGGAGAGAGAGTGGCCAGTGGCTATCAGTGTTGCAACTGGTCTCCCTGGAATTCTTTTCCTTTCCTCGTTTCTCTCTTGGAAACTCATTTTGGGGAAAAGTAACCGAAAGGAAAGACTGGAACAACAGAGCTCTTCCACAATGAAGATGGGATTGTCTCTGAATTGAATAGCAAAATCAAATCACTCCTATAAATCCCAGAAACTCAAGGCATACCCTGATCTCCCTTTCCCAGACAACCTTAGCCTTGGGTGTGAAGGGAATTATGGCATTCCAATCCATAATTATGCAGAGTCATTTTCTTTTTAAAGCAATGGTTGCCCAGGTTGTCCTGAAACTCCTGGGCTGTCAAGATCTTTTTGTCTCATGGTGGCACACCGCCATGCAGGCCAGAACCTCTTTGTACAGCTTCTGTTTAGAATTGTAAAGCCTGCACTATGAAAGCTGGAAGGAAACTTTGAGCTCATGGTGAGTTGAATAATGGAGTCAAAAGATGTCTATGTCCCCATCCATAGACACTGTAAATATGCCACTTAATATGGCAAAAGGGACTTTGCAGATGTAATTAAATTAAGGATTTTGGGATGGGGGAGATTATACTGGGTTATTTGTGTGGAACCCAAAGGTAATCAATAGAGTCCTGTTAAGAGGGAGGTGAGAAACCCAAAGGAGAAGAAGATGATGTGATATACTATGGGGTTACAGTCAGGAATAAGAAAACCTGCAGGTGATGAAGAAGGCCCAGGAATAGATTCTCCCAGGAGTCTGCACAAAGAGCTCAACATTGCCCATATGTGATCATATCCCACTGGGACTCATGTCAGATTTCTAACCTCTAGAACAATTGGAGTGTTGTTTTAAAATTTTTTTGTTTTAATTAGTTATACATGACAGTAGAATGTGTTTATGCACTTTGATATATCGTACACAGATGGGGTATAAGTTCTCATTTTTCTGATTGTACATGTTGTAGAATCACATTGGTCATGGGTCATATATACACATAAAGTAATAATGTGTGTTTCATTCTACTATCCTTCCTATCCCCATATCCCCTTCTTTTTTTTATATTTTATTTATTTTTTTAGTTGTAGGTGGACAGAATATCTTTATTTTATTTTTATGTGGTGCTGAGGATTGAACCCAGTGCCTCACGCATGCTAGGCGAGCACGCTACCACTGCGCCACAATCCCAGCCCCCGCATATCCCCTTCTTTCCCTTCCCCTCCCCTCCCCTCCCTTCACTCCCTTCTACCTAATCTAAGGTAACTCTATTCTTCCCTAGTGCGCCCCCATTGTGAATTAGCATCTGCATATTAGAGAAAACATTGGCCTTTGGTTTTTTGGGATTGGCTTATTTTGCTTAGCATGATATTCTCCAACTCCATCCATTTACCGGCAAATGCCATAATTTTGTTCTTCTTTAAAGCTGAGTATTATTCCATTGAATATATATGCCACATTTTCTTTATTCATTCATCTATTGAAAGACACCTAGATCAGTTCCCTAATTTAGTTATTGTGAATTGAGCTGCTATAAATACTGATGTGGCTGGATCACTGTAGTATGCTGTTTTTGTTTGTTTGTTTGTTTTTGGTACTGGAGATTGAACTCAGGGGCACTTGACCACTGAGCCACATCCCCAGCCCTATTTTGTGTTTTATGTAGAGACAGGGTCTCACTGAGTTGCTTAGAGCCTCGCCGTTGCTGAGGCTGGCTTTGAACTCGCGATTCTCCTGTCTTAGCCTCCCTACGTGCTGGGATTACAGGCTTGCGGCACCGCGCCCGGCTTGTAGTATGTTGTTTTTAAGTCCTTTGAGTATAGATCAAGGAAAGGGATAGCTGGGTCAAATGGTGGTTCAATTCCAAGTTTTCTGAAGAATCTCCATACTGCTTTCCATGGTGGTTGCATCAGTTTGCAGTCCCACCAGCAATGTATGAATGTGTGCCTTTTCTCCCACATGCTTCCCAACATTTAGTGTTGCCTGTATTCTTGATGATTGCCATTCTGACTGGAGTGAGATGAAATCTTAGTGTAGTTTTGATTTGCATTTCTCTAATTGCTAGAGATGTTGAACATTTTTTCATGTATTTGTTGATTGATTGTATTTCTTCCTCTGTGAAGTGTCTGTTCAGTTCCTTAGCCCCTTTATTCATTGGGTTGTTTGGTTTTTTTTGGTGTTTTTTGGGTTCTTTATATATCCTAGAGATTAATGCTTTATCTGAGGTGCATGTGGTAAAGATTTTCCCCCAAACTGTAGGCTCTCTGCTCACATTATTGATTGTTTCCTTTGCTGAGAAGATGCTTTTTAGTTTGAATCCATCCCATTTATTGATTCTTGATTTTATTTATTGGCACTTTTAGGGGTCTTGTTAAGGAAGTCAGATCCTAGGCTGATGTGGTGAAGATTTGGGCCTACTTTTTCTTCTATTAGGCACAGGGTCTCTGTTCTAGTGTCTAAGTCTTTGATCTACTTTGAGTTGATTTTTGTGAAGGGTAAGAGATAGAGGTTTAATTTCATTTTGCTACATGTGGATTTCCAGTTTTCCCAGCATCATTTGTTGAAGAGACTATATTTTCTCCAGTGAATATTTTTGGCACCTTTGTCTAGTATGAGATAACTGTATTTGTGTGGGGTTGTCTCTGTGTCTTCTATTCTATATCATTGGTCTACATGTCTGTTTTGGTGCCAAACCATGACATTTTTGTTACTATAGATATGTAGTTTAAAGTCTGGAATTGTGATGTCTCCTACTTCACTTCTTACTAAGGATCACTTTGGCTATTCTGGGTTTCTTATTTTTCCAAATAAATTTCATGATTACTTTTTCTAGCTCTATGAAGAATGTGATTGGGGTTTTAATAGGAATTACATTACATCTGTATAATGCTTTTGGTAGTATGGCCATTTTGACAATATTAATTCTGCCTATCCAGGAGCATGGGAGATCTTTTCATCATCATTTAAGGTCTTCTTCAATTTCTTTCTTTGGTGTTCTGTAGTTTTCATGTAGAGGTCTTTCACCTCTTTTGTTAGATTGATTCTCAGGGGTTTTATTTTATTTTTTTGAGGCTATTGTGAGCAATAGTGAGTAGTTTTCCTAATGTCAATATTGTGAGTAGTTTTCCTAATGTCTCTTTTAGTGGATTCATCACTGATGTATAGGAATGTGTTTGATTTATGGGTGTTGATTTTATATTCTGCCACTTTGCTGAATTCATTTATCAGTTCTAGAAGCTTTCTGGTGGAATTTTTTTGGATCTTCTAGATATATGGAGTGTTATTTGAAGCCACTAGTTGTGGTCATTTGTTATGGCAGCAGTAGGAAATGGGCCTGCCCTCTACAGGTGAGGAGACAGAAGCCCACTTGTAGTCAATATCTTCATTGTCAATGTGTCTATAAGTTACTTATGGGGAGTGAATAGTTACCCTTCTGCTCTATGAATAAGACATAGAGATTTTTCTGTGATTGACAAGTCGACCAGAGCAGGCCTTAAAATTCTCTTCATGAGGTTTTATAGCTAAATTTTGTCGTAGGGGTTTGATGACTGCTATTTCCTAGCAGCTAAATTCTGGAACTCTGATCTGATAAGAATGAGTGAATTTGTGAGGGTAACATGCTAGCTATTTGGAGCTGAGGTTGTCCTAAAAACTGGGGACAAATACATGATGTAGTGGTGACCCATCTATGCCCTCCTCCTCTTTCCAAGTGTCCTTCTTATCTTCCTCCATTCTCTGATCTGTGCATCACAAGGAAGCAAAAGGGGCCGGGGGCCTAACCACAGGGTTTTTAGAGGGTACTTACGATTTGTGAGCCAGAACAGACCTTGGGAAAGGCTCCTTCTTTCTAAAAAGTGAAGAATCGTTGCTTCAATCAGTGCAGTAAACACCCTGAGCAACTTTCACCTCAAACCTCAGAGGATTTCGAGATACTCTAGAACATTCTGTACTTTGTCCATTTCCCATTAGCTAGTGGAGAAGTTGTGCTGAAAGTGCTGTTGATGGTGGATCATGAGTGGAAGATCGAGTGATACAGGACAAGTAGCCATTGTCCTGTGACTCCTATAGCAACCTTCGGGTTTACTCTCAGGTAACTATAGAGTTTGAGGATTAGTTCTTGAAAGGACTATTCAAACAATCCTATGACTTTATGATTGAGTTTTCCCATGGAAAAAAAAAGCAAGATTATGTAAATTCCTCTTTCTAAGTCACAGGATCAGCAATTACCCTTCAGCCTGGCCAAGGGCAGATTGCATGATTTCGCTTCCCCTCTGGGGCTGCATTAAGCTGTGGGCTGCCTGTGCTGGTTAGTGAAGAAGATCCTCAACAAGGAAGGTCAGCTGGGAGAGATATGTTCACTGAAGTACAGTGAGAATGGTGAGAAGGACTCGATTATTTGCTATCTTTTATTTTGGGGTGATGACGGTATTTAGGAAAAGCTTCCTGGTGGGGTGAATTCACACTCTCAAAACTTATTTGGCTTGACCCCAAATTTATAGCTCCCTTTTCAATCTTACCATGTCAAAAGTGTGGGACAAGTGTTACTTCCTCAACTGATGCTTACAAAAAGAATACACATGTGTAGAATGTAATTTACCCTTTGTCCAACAAACTCCACTTTGGGGTATTCCCAGCTTCCCTAAGAATGCTACCCTTCATGAAGTCATAATCCATACAGTCACTTCTTGGCCCTCCTAAGTGCCTGAACCCTAGTTTTCTCTTTTGAAGCTGGCAGATGGATTTTATTGTCCCTGAGTTTCCATCTAGCTCTAACATTGTCTCAGATATTATTTACTCAATCTGAGTTTTAACCTCTGAGAGTTACCCTTCCTTGCTAGTAAGAGGATAATATTAGGGTCAAATGGGCCCTTTGATTTTGTGTCCTTTGTTCTGGGTATGAAATTCCTAAGATTTCTCTAAACAAGTTTTTGTATCTGAAGAATGTGAAGATTTGAATAAACCAGGCAAAAGTATCATCCAAGTTAATAAGTTTGATTTTAAAGTATGTTTTGAAAAGCGTTCTTCTTTTCCATCCACCATTAGGGGAACCCTGAACTGTACCTCTTTAGGCTATGTGACATTTCTTAACATATATGTGAGAGAACCTGGGACACTGTAGAGGCCAGGCAGGGCTGGGAGATCAGGAAGTTTCAAGCCTGGTGCTCACCTTTTGGGGGAGGCCATGGCCAAGTTCTTATGCTTCTCCTCCTGGCTTCTTGTTCATAGCAAGGAGAGCCCTGGACCACCATGTCTTCGAAGTCCTATCTGGAGTGACCAAGATAGATCTGAATCAGTGGAGTGGGGGGTATTGGTAGAGAGGACTGAAATTGGCTCTGTGCATGGTGTGGGCTGTAGAGGACCTGGGTGTCTATGAGTGAGCTCTTGAGGCAGCAGCAGGTCAGGCTCACCATTCATGGAGGGGACATACATGGGAGAAAGGAGCAGGCCACAGCACTTTCAGGCCTGGTAGAGGGTGGATGAGACTGTTGTTTTATATGGATGTGATTTAGTGACAGTCCACTATCAGAATAGAAACTACTCACACTGGAAGAAAAAGTAAAAAAAAAAAATGCCTTCTATCACCTGACAGTGAAATATTCATGCAAGACTGAAATAAAAGAAGAAAAAAAAAAAAAGAAGAAACCATAGACTTAACCTTCATCTTCCCTAGATCTCAGAATGATTCCTTGGAGGTAGGATTGGGGACCAATTGTGATGCTGGTTAAAGACCTCTTTTTCTCATTAATAGGATCATGGTTGAGTTGATAAATATACACCATTTGAAAACCACCTCTCAGCTGGAAGTACGTTAATTTTTAACAAGTCACAGAAAAAAAATAGGGAAACTTACGCAGAGTTTCCTTGGCCACTTCCCCATCTGGTAATCACGCACCATGGCCTGGGGGTGCTCCCCTGCGAGGAGGAAAAAGGTGTGTCTACCACTAGCCAGTTGGAGCCAGTGACACAGCTGGGTTAGGAAATCCCGGTATGCAGGAGGGTATAAATCCCTGCCTGGACAGCTGTGCTTCCACTGAAGGTGAAAGTCTGGCCTGGCAGCCTTCCCCAGGCAAGAAGCAACAGGGGCAAGAATGCAGAGCTGCAGGTAAGAGGCTTTTGAGAGAAGGAGGGAGAGAAGGACAAGAGGGAAACTTGGGAGTCAGTACCCCGGAGTGTGTTTCTGGTACAACCAAACAACTCTTCCGATTTCTCCTGACCTCAGGTAACTCATCTGGGTGAACTTCCTCATTGGTGACCTTCTTCACTTGTGTGAAGGTGACCTTTAGCATTCCTTGATGTTTCTGGGCTTCAGTTTCTCTTCCATAAAAAGGGCTGCATCAAAGGTTTTCTGAGGACCTTCCTCAATTCCAGGCGACAGGCATCAATACTGTGGAATGCCATAGGAGGAAATGGACTGACCTTTGCCTCAGGAGAGGCTGTACAAGGGGGACATATATCCAGTGTGGAGGCTTTCTCCCCTGGAAGCCTCTTGGGACTTTTCCAGTATAGAATATTTGATCTTTTCAGAGCATGTGCCTTCTCTAATACCTGAGCTCTCAGGGCTGGTTGAGCATCTGTGCTCACATTTGTCTGTGAGAGGCAGCATAGTGGTGTGAATTGTGTGCCCCTGTGGCTAAATGGCCTGGAAGTTCTAAGTTCAGCATTTCCTTTTACTGGCTGTGTGATGTTATGCAATTTACCCTCTTGGTGCCTCAGTTTCCCCATCCCAAAGTAGTGATCATCATAGTCGATGAATCTCAATAATGCTAAGACCACTTGGAATAGTGCCTGGCCCAAAGAAGGTGTCACGTGCATGTTTGCTTGTACTATTTTTAAGTAAGAGCCCCATCCCCTTTTGGAGGCCTTCCCTCTTTCATCCTGAGCCCCTCAGGATTCCTCTATCCCTGCCCTCTGGCTCTGCCTCCTTACATGGTGTGATCTTGGTTAAAACTCTTTATCTTGGTTTCCTGTTGGGTCAACTGAGGTGGTGGAGTGACCTGCCCTTCCTGGCTTCCCTCTCTGTGCTCCATCCCACCTCCCACCTCACTCACCCTTTCCTTGCCCTGTTTCTCCCAGCTTTGCCTTCCCAGAGTCCGTGGGCTGGTTTTCCCCAGCTCCGTGTGGTGTTCCCGCATGCACAAGCAGAAGAGATTGCCTTCCCTCAAGTCACATTTGAAAGCATGTCTATTTTCATTGTATTCTTTCTATTTATTATCTCCTCTGGCTACCCTAAGAAATAAGACGTAAGCTTGGCTTAGGGATCGTGGGGCTGTGGGGGATGTATTGCCAGTTGACTTGGAAGCTCCCTTCCTAGCCCCGTCAGCAAGGCTTCTCCTCAAATCTCCACTCCTAGCACAACCCCCAAAGGCCAACTATAGGACAACAAGAGCCAGGTGATCCAACACTCACAGAGCCCAATCCCTCCACCCTGTATCTCAGAATAGCAGGGTCAGTCTCAAGTGACAACACAGTCCAAGTAGTACAAGAAGTGCAGATTCAGGTGGCCTTTTTATGTTACTATCACTTGCTTTCCATTTGGGGACACTTGATCTTGACAATGCCTTTTGGCTGTGGTTCTCAAACTTAAGTCTGCATCAGAATCACTGGCAGGTTTATTACAATACAGATTGCTGGGCTTACTTACAATTTCTGATTAGTGGATATGAGTTGAGATCTGAGGACTTACATTTTTAATCAGTTCCCAGGGGGATTCTAGAGCTGCAGGTCTAGGGACCACACTTTGGGAAATACTTCTTTAGGAGATAGGTTTTGTGTCCAGTGGAAGCCTGTCATGGAGTTATTTTGAGACAAGGGTCTTTTGAGATAAATATTTCTCTTATCAGTGGGGCGTCTTGTTAATGTGCTATTCCCTAGGTCTCAAATGGGCCCTGAGAATCTATATTTCTCACAAGTGTTATTCATTTTGCTGGTCCATGGACCACACTTTGAGTAACAAGGCTTTAGAAAATTTTGGAAGACTGTTCTTATTTGGGAGCAAAGAAGAAGTTAATGTAAAGATTTGGGTGGATCTTAAATTTCCTAGAACTAATATTCATCAGAATGCTTTCTTAGATGTGTGTGATAGGCAGAATTCTAGGATGACTTGAACTCCCACTGATTCATGCCCTTATATAATCCTCTCACCTTGAGTGAGGCTAGGATGTGTGACTAGATGGAATATCACACCCATGGATTAGGGTACCATATATGGTAAGGGTGAAGGGATTTTACAGATGTAATTTAGGTTCTCAATCAGTTGACTTGAAGTTAATCAAAAGAAAGAGCATGCTGAGTGGGCCTTACATTAGCAGCAGGGCTCTTTATAGGAGGGCCTAGAGGTCACGGTCAAGGGGTCAAAGAGGTTTGAAGCAGCAGCAGATGTTCTGTAAGCTTTGAAAAAACAAACTGTCCTATTGTGGAGAGAGTTATGGGGTAGGAGATTAGGTGGCCTCTGGGACCTGAACATGGCCCCTGTTGGACAGAGAACAAGTGAAGTGGAGACCTAAGGCTTCCAATCACAACTCTGTGGGCTGGGAACAGGAACCAAGGAAGGAACAGAGTTCACACCTGACCTCAGTTTTGTGGGATTCTGTGCAGAGACTCTGTGTGAACTAAGCCTAGACATCTCACTTGTAGCAAATAGGGTTAAGTTGACTGTGAGGTCATGCAATGTCCTACAAGACTCCTCTTTGAGTGCTGTGCATCCAAGTTACACTGCAGTGATAACCTGAAACAGCTCAACTCAATACACAACCAGATAATTTCCTGTTTATGCTGTCGTCATTGTTGGTCAGCTGGGTCAAACTATGATGGCTCAACATGGCCACTCAAGGGCACAGGCCGCTTTCAAAACAGTTCTTGTGCAGACCACCTATAGAGATCATCCTGTTTTGACATGAGTGCTGGAAGGGGTGGGGGCTATTCTTATTTAACCAGAGGAGGAGTGGGTCAGCCCATGAATACATCAATAGATGGAAGTAGGCTGCAGCCTGTCAGGATGGCATGACCGTGTTACCATGGCAGCATTGATAGATGAGGGCTCAGCCATCACCATAGCAGGAGCAGAGAGGGCTCAGGGGTTGAACACCAGCAGAAAAATCTGTGAGTCTGGAAGTGGCACCCTTCCTTTCAGTGATGTGTCACACCTGATTTCAAAGATGCAGAGAGGTGAACTCTATGCGTGCCCCAAAGTTCATTTTTGAACATGCCTATGCTATAGCTACTACATCTTGCTGCTCAGTTAGGTGGGTTGGAGTGGTGGGGAAGGACACAGGGTTACAGAATGTCAGCTTCATGGAGCTCTTCTTGCCACTGGTAGCAAGCTGGTAGAGCCTCTGAAAGCAGAGAGACGCCAGAAGGTTAAGTGTGGGAAGGGACGCTGACACCCACAGCCTCAGGGAAGAACCAAAGATTTCCTGGGGGCACTTTTTGGGCCTGTGGAAAACCCAGTATGTCTGGGCTGTTTTCAGGCCAAGGACTGAGTTTTCTTGTGGCAAGGGATTTTCCTACACAGAATGCATAAAAACTTCTTGGTATTTTTAGGCATTTGTTATTGTTGACTTTTACTTTTCCCATGGATATTCTGGATACAAGGGTCAGGATAGCTGCTGACCCTCAGAGGTGACCCTCAGAGAATAGGCCATGCTAGGTAGGCACATTTTCCAGAGGATGGGAGATAATTTTTCAAAGCATAAAAAGAAAAGTTCCATCTGTCCTGAGAATTTAACAATTTCAGAAGGAAATATTTCTAAAGTAGATGGAGCATGATGAAAATTTATGCTTATTACAAACCATTGTCCCCCAAATGTACCTTTATTAACTTTTCTACTAGGACTTTCATTGCGCTCCTGAGGCCCGTTCCTACTCAATCTCCCGCTGTGAGTTATCTCTATCTGCTTCCCTGACGCAAATCTGCCTCTCTTGGATTTATCCAGTTTCTTTTGGGTAGATGCTCAGACTTCCATTTTCTCACCTGGCCCTTTCTTCTAGCCAGGAGGATGTCTGGAATAGGGAAAGCTGTGTTCCTAAAGAATAGTGAGGAGGGTAGCTGGTACACACCTGCTGATCTGGGGGTTTGATCTGCATCTTCCTGGTCATGAGGTGAATCTACTGCTGAGGCCCATGACTGGAAAAACCTGTGGTCTGGTGCTATGATTTTGCTTCTTCCCTCACACTGTCCAGGTGATACTCTAGATATTTAGCAACCACTAGGACATCAGCACCAATCAATCAGAGCAGATGTTGCACAATCTGTTGCTGGACTGCATAGATCTCTGGGGAGCCTCAGAAAAGCAGAGGTAGCAGAGGGTGCAGAACTCAGTGCCTTGATAAAGCACAACAGATATGGTTGTGCTTTCTAATCTGGCTACCCTGCTTACTGAATACCCTGCAGCCATCTCTAGGTCACCTTATGCTTCAGCATGGTGGCTTATCTCAGCCCAGATCTCATCTTACCTCCCTTTCTCCACCAGATCTATAGCAGAAATTCTGGATCTCTCCTCATGGACATAGAGCAGAGGGTAGTAGAAATTGAACCCTCACGTCCCTTCTACCAACACGCCACAGCATTGTATCCATTCTTCCTTAGTGCCTTTATCTTGGTAAAGGATCTTAACCTTAACAAGGGGTAGGGGGTTAAGATCCCAATTTGGAAGTGGAGCAAAAGTTCCTCTGCTTTTAGCTTTCTTTTCTTTTCTTTTTTTAAAAAAATTTTTAATCTTTGTGTATTTGCTCTCAGGATTTAAATCCAGAATAAGAAGTAGGATCCTCTTACAACTTCCCACTTTTTACCCTGGATTGCAAAAGACTTTTTCTTCCACTTCTCCTTCCTAGCAGGAAGGAATGGCTTTCCTATATCCCTCCCTCCTTCCTCTCAATGGCTTTGTTCTTCCCCTTTCCTGGGTAGAATAATATATATAGGATTGCAGTGTATTTTAATTACTGAGACATAATTAAAATATTATCTTTATAAAAAAGGTTATGTACTGTCCCATTCTAGAGAAAGAGGGGTTTGAACACAATTTGAACTGTTCTTTATGATTCAGGGAAGACATTAGGAACGTCAGCTCTTTTGTGCCCATAGCTCAACCCGGGCCCCAAAACATGGCGTGTTAATGGACAGACTGTGTGCATGATGACTGGCTTCCTGCAGAGCAAGCATCCCAAGGGAAGCAGGTGGAATCTACCTGGATTTTTCTGACTCAGCACCAGAGTTCACATAGTATCACTTCTGCTGCATTCTATGGGTCACACATGAATTACAGGCCAGCCCACATTCAGTGGGGGTGAGCTGGCCTCCACCTCTTGAGTGCAGGCTGGGATTGTAACATTCCAGACGACCTTGTGGGATGGGAGATGTGGTTGTGGCCACCTGTGGAAAATACAGTTACTACCTTGAGAGGCTAGCCACACTCACACCAGTAAAGAGAAAGAACATCTAGAGGAATTCTTCAAAACTGGTTTTGTGAGTAAATACACATGCCCTGGGTCAGGATCCTATTTGTTCTTTTAGCTCTTTAGATCTTTCTGTCCTTGTTTCTTCTGTCTGCATGGTATTTTAGATCGGCAAGTTTTCTAGATGTGTGATTATTCAAATATTTGAGTAGCTTCCTACACTCAGATTACAAGAGGTTGAAAGCAGCATTTGGTCTAAAGGTGTGCAACCAGCCCCTTTCCCATCACCCTCAGAGCATCCCGTTAATAATTAACATTACCTAGTAGTGATCCAGCAGTGATAGAACTCCAATGCCCAGGAGTAACTCCAAAGTCCTGAGTGTTGGCTTTGTCAAATGCTGGCCATGAAACTTTCAGAAAACTTGGTTCAATGTCTGATTAAACCCCTTGACTTGATGCTTTTGAAATTGAAGCTATGCCCAGGACCACAGCCTAAGCTCCAATCCAGACTGACTTAATATCCTAGGGTTTTGTGCCTGGGAGGGAGATCTCATTAGCATAACCTTTATATTTTGTAGATGAAGAAATTGTGACCCAGATTGTGTAAGTATTTCTGTGGTTGCCTAAGATCACATTAATGGTCACACTAAGGTCTTATTAATGGGTATGTGTGTGTGTTTCTGGGTGTGGTACTTAGGATTGTGTGTTTATATGTTAAATATATTCATATAATTTGGATTTATGCATTTGGTCTTATTGATTCCATTAGGCAATGATGCACACATTTCTAGTATAGTAACACATTTCTAGTATAGTATAGTAACTGAATTGACTATGAAAGTTCTGAGAACTTTCTAGTATAATAGAGGATATGGGATGCACCCAAAGCAGGAAGGAGGAAGAATGCAGACAGTAGAGCCTCTGACTTCTCACTCAGGTCTACCAGCAGCATGTCCTTGATCAAGTCACCTCCCCAAGTACCTGAATTTGCTTCTGTAAAATGTTGATGAAAGTTACCATTGCTTAAACGCTTTCTCTTTGCCACTCTGTGCTGAGGTCTTTATATATCAAGTCATCTAACCTTCCTGAAATGCCCTCTAGATTGTGTCCATTTTATAGACTGAGCTCAGGCAGGCCATGGAATCTGCTCAGGGCCATCCCACTACATGGAGGGAAGAAGGCAGGATTCACATTCACTCTCTCTCATGTACTGTCAATGGGCTCTTCTGTATGGACTCTGTAACACTCGGCGACTATTGGAAGGTGCAGACAGACTTCTTAGCTGCTCCAGATGGTAGAATCTGACCAATGAATGGAGTTCAGAGGGAGGAAGATTTAAACTCCAAAATGACAGAGACATTTCAGATCATCCTTCCCAAGACAGGGAAGTGGTGATCTTGTAAGGGGATATTCTGAGTTGCTATAAGGGACGCTGGGAAGACTGGGTGGGCAGGCTTTGATGTTTCTACAGAGCAGTGAGGAGGTATCGAGACTGAGGACTGCTTAACGTGAGTTCATATACCACTTTATCATCCTGCTAGCTCTGAAGCCTTGGGCAAGTTACTTGATATATCTGAGTCTATTTCTGTTGCTCCATGTTTATAATGAGGATACTGCACTTTACCAGACTCACATCCCCTGGGCTTGTATAGAGCAGCAAACTCCTCTTACACAATACCAGGCTGGGAGAAGTTGAGGCCTGGGGAATTTGTTCTGTGAATGCCCAGAGGCTTGTGGGCAAAATTTCCTCATCAGCCATTCTGGGGCATGATGGTAGTTTTGGGGGGGCTAGAGGAGTACTCTTGTGAGGGCCTGAGGCAGGAAGAAGGTGAAAGAAAACTCGGTTGATGGTTTTGCATGCTGGGGGTAAACCATTCCCAGGTTTGCTGGGAATGGAAACTGTGAATAGAGGATTGGAATGAACAGGCACATGAGCTGGGTTGATTGGTGGAGGTGTTCCCTCTTCAGTGGTTCTTGGGACAGAAGTTGGCCAACTGCAGATTTGACAGGGAGAGGATACTTTTAGTGAAAAGGGGCATTTTCTAGCAAGGAAAAAAAAAAAAGAGAGTGTGTATAAGCCCTTGGTGGAGTTGTATTTTTGTCTCTCCAGGTCTGCTTTTCTTCCTAGGCCATGACTTCCAGGAGGCAATTCTATCTTCCTAGTCCTCCCCAGGGAGCTGGAGAGTCTTGTCAAGTATTTGCCAGCTGTCATGTTAAGGATGAGGAATTCCCTTAATCTTGGGACAAAATCCTCCCCAAACTAGCTATTCTCTTCTATAGAACAAAAGTAAGTTTTGGACAAACCATCAAAAGTTCTATTTTGAGCCAGTGTATTTTCCAACAAAAGCTGCCTCACACCTGGCCATGTATTTCTCTGCATTTGAACCTAAAAGATATTCCCTATCTTTTAAACCCTTAAAATCCTGTGCCTTCCTGAAACTTAGTTTAAGAGTTTTGTTTTTTTTTAATGTTTTTGATTTGTAGGAAATTCCCAAGCTTACTTTTGATGTAAATATTTATTTTCCCATGAGCTTCAAATGGTTTTATATGATGAAACATATGTGGGTTTTTAGGAATTCATTTTATACACTGGAAGTGACTAAGTAATGGGTCACTAAGTAAGGTCTGATAGCTAATTGATCTCATTAATATTCAACACCTGCCATCTGTTTTGTTCTTTAAATGACTGTTTCACTTGACTCAGAGCTGGGACAGTTGCCTGAGACTTTTTGGGTACAAGGTAAGAATAGTAATAAAGAGAAGTTTAATATTCTGCGTGAATTCAGCCCTGGATGTATTCAAATATACCATAGAATAAAAATTTTACTTCTTTTAAATGCTTGAGATTCATTTCTAGAGCTATCATGTACCCGCTTATCCTTAGTCTGTTAAAAAAAATGCATTCCTACATGTATTCTGAAGTGCTTAGGAGTGAAGTTTGACTTTTAGGTGTTTAGGTGAAAATATGTACATGTATACTTGTTTGTGCATGTGTGTGTATGTACACATGTATACACACAGAGAGAAACAGAGAGAATAAGAATAAAACAAACTCAGCAAAATATTAACAATTAGTAAATATAGGTGAAACATATACTGGGATTGGCCATACCATTCTTTCAACTTTTCCATCTGTTTGTGACTTTTAAAAATGAAATTAAACCAGGTGCAGTGGCGCACGCCTGTAATCCCAGCACTTTGGGAGGCTGACGCAGGAGAATTGCGAGTTCAAAGCCAGCCTCAGCAACGGCGAGGTACTGAGTAACTCAGTGAGACCCTGTCTCTACATAAAACACAAAATGGGGCTAGGAATGTGGCTCAGTGGAGTGCTACTGAGTTTAATCCCTGGTACCAAAAAATAAAAATAAAAAAATGAAATTAAAAGGTGGTGTAGGAGTAGGAGGAGGGAAGAGGGAAGGAAAAATGGAAATACTGGAGCAAATTATATTCCATGCATGTATGAACTTATCAAGATGAATGTATAGCTAGAATGCACTAAGAAAACAAAATAAAATGCAAAAAAATATGGTGTCAACATCTACATACACTTAGGCTATGTGTATTGTCCATGAACAGAAGCCTGGGGCCGGAAGCAGACAAGCAGGGATCATAGGTGGCTGACTCTCCCTGGGGCCCCAGTATGTGCCACCGAGGTGGCTGTTGGGGCCCTGGGCACAGCTGCATTAGCCCTTTCTACCTTACTGCATTCTTTCTTCTTCCAACTTTCTACTCATTTTCCACATTTTTGTTCTTTTCTTCTGCCAAGTCTTGCTTTTCATCCTATCCTTCTGTTTTCTCACAGTGAAGGCAGTGAAACATGGTTATCTAACAAGAAAAAAAACAGTGTCATAGAATTATAACTCAAATACTTGGAATGCCCCCAAAATTTCTTTCTTCAGGTAAGAAGGTCAACTTAGATTCCAACAGAAACATCAAGTTGCCTGTGATTTTAAAACACATTTAAAGAAAGTAGGGCAGGAGAAGAGTGTTTTGCTGAAAATCTCTGCAAATTATTTTCTCCGCCCCTTCCCAACCTGGGCCTGCCAAGGACCTACTGTTTCCCGCACTGCAGTGGTTTGGTTCCAGCCTTTCTCTGAGGTTTTGATTATTGAAAACAGTTACTACTATGTGTGTGTGGTTTGTTTCTCTGAAGCCACTTCCTGGAGAATCACAGTAAAGAGGCTCTTTTGCCCCAGTCCAGGGAGAGAAACCAAAACAACCCCCTCTGGCTGGCGGTAGGGGTGGGGGAGGACAATATTTCATAATTTTATCCCTTTGATATAAGGTTCTAGTAAAGAATCTTGTCCTTATATAACCAGCCCTGCTAT
This sequence comes from Geosciurus inauris, assembly GCA_004024805.1. Classification (NCBI taxonomy): domain Eukaryota; kingdom Metazoa; phylum Chordata; class Mammalia; order Rodentia; family Sciuridae; genus Geosciurus; species Geosciurus inauris. The sequence continues at coordinate 43,483 of PVHX01010743.1, read as the reverse complement.
TTGGAGAAGAAGGTTTACATTAAACGCACTTTCATGACTTGTCCAAGGAAGAGACTAGATTTCTCTAAGTCTCTTTAGCTCCGTAACTCTGTGAAGCTTAGGGAATGACTTCCCCTGAGTGGACACAGATGGACTTTCTGGTGTCAGGCCCATTTAAAACACATTTAAAGATCTTTGCATAACCCCAGGCTAAGCCTGACCCAGATAGAATGTGAACCTGGAGGTGGGGGCTGCTTTCATTGGTAGAGAGCCTGTGAAGCAGCTCCTGAGTCAAAGTGACTTTTCAGTCAACGAGCAGGAACTCTATTTGAAACAGTTGAGTGTCAGAAAGAGGGCCATGAGAACATGGCACCTGGCAGGACCCAGGAGGGCACCTACAAATGTCAGAGTCAAACAGATGACATCCTGGGGCTGGGTTTGGCTGTGCGTGCCAGAAAGCCCAGACTTATGTGAGAAGCCACTCCAGGGTGGTGAATGGCTTCACAAGGCACCGAGGACTCATGTCCCTTTCTCGCTGTCCCATCACTTTCAGTTAGCTACCTGCACCCTTGTGATCCAAGATGGCGGCTATAGTCCAGCCACGGTACCGACACCGAACTGGAAGGAAGGATGGTTCGTGGAAGGATGATTTCTGTTGTGGTTATTTTATTTAATGGCACATAATAATGGTGCATTATTATGAGGCACAGTGTGATGAGTGGTTACATGTATATATTATATGGTGAACAAATCAGGGTAATGAGCCTATCAGTTGGCATATTTATCGTTTCTTTGTGGTGGGAGCATTTAAAAACCTATATTCTAGCTATTTTGGAATATACATTATTGTTAACTACAGTCATCCCGCACTGCAGTGGTTTGGTTGGATTGTGGAGACTTCTCAGTCTCCTTTTAAGGAGATCTATGAGGAAGATCACACATTTCCATATTTAACTGGCCAAAAAAGAATTTCTTTTTAAACTGGCCCAAATTTTGTTACGTGGCTACTCCTACTTGCAAGGGATGAGGAAATGTGGCCTTTGTGTGGGTTGGCCCTGTGCCCCGTTGAGGGTCAGGGGTTCTGTTAATGGGGAAGCAGGAGGAGAGCTGTAAGGGGGAGGAAACTGGCTGTATCTTCTACAGAAAGTCTATTTTTGAAGAGCAAGGGCTTTGGAATAACCAATCCTGAGTTTAAACAGTAACCCCTGCTTATTAGCTTTAAGATCTTGTCTCTTAACCTCTTTGATCTCTTCAAATACATCATCACAAAACTGGCAGGGTGCTCACCTCCTAGAGATAAAATGAAAGAATAGATTTCCAATATTTGTCGTAGTAGCTATTACTATTACACTTGTCCTTACATCAGCATCCTCTCATTTGAATACACATTATTGGCTAGACACAGTGTGTTTAGTTTCTATTTCTTTACATCCTTACTAGAGAACTCATGAGTCTGGCTGGGGCCAGTACAGATGGGGACTTTATACCCTGATGTGTGTTCAAAGAGGACAAAGCAACTTGGCTGACATTTATGTGACTTTTGTGCTGGCAAGCTTGAGAATGGGATTACAGCTGACATTGCAGGAAATATTTGTGCTTCAGAAACATGAGAAAGAGAACCACACAGAAGCAGGCAGAGCTCTGGGGAGATAGCTCCAGGTCAGATGCATAGCTAAAGGGACAATCTCAGGTCCCAGGGCTCCTTGTTCTGAGGAGTTGAGACTGCATTTCTGAGCCCTTGGACTCTGAAGGTTCGCTAATCATGAGGGAGGGTTTCTAGAGCATCCTCAGTGCCAACTCTGCCTTGGACACCGAAGAGCCATCTGAGTTGACTGCGAGTTATTCACCAGGAAAGGCAGGACTGCCAGTGGTTCAGATGTGCTTTTTTTGTGGATTCACTTACCCCTTCCACAGTCTTTGGTAGACTTTCAGTCATAAATATTCTGGAACTTTCTGGGTCTGGGCACTGTGTGGACCTAAACAAGACCCAGCCTCTGCCCTCAGGACTGTCACTACCCTTAAAGAGCCAGACGAGGAGCAGGGGTGGTGGATGGCTGGCTGTTCCCATCTCTTTACCCCTCTTGGGTAACTGTTTTCCCCACCCCACTGATGGCAAGTTTGACCCTGTGACTTGCTGAGGCCAATGGAATGTGGGCAGACAAGAATGAGCTGTTTCTGGGCCCGGCCTGTGTGCCTTTGTCCACATCGTTTGCGTTTCTGCCATTCCTCCTTGAGATCATCTCCCAGGATGTTTATGGGTCCAAGCAGGATGAGAGACAAGTGGGACTCTGGGACTCTGCCTGGAACTTGGAGCCAAGCCTAGTCCCGCCTGGCCTAGGTTAGCCAATCTCCATCTGACCCACAGACTTGGGAGCAAGAGAAAATGATCATGGTTTATGCCATTCCCTTTGGGATGATGGGTTAAGCTTCATGGTTGTGGCAATGGTTGCTGATAAAACCAACAATCGTGATATGGTGTGAGAAGGACCACAGGGAGATACAGAACGGTGTTCGATAGGCCTGTTTGCGTCATGAACTTGTATAAAATGTTCACTTTTTGTACCTCATGTTGATTTAATTTTAATTTTAGTTTTTGGCATTGGAATTAAACCTAGGGGCACTTTACCATTGAGCCACATCCTCAACCCTTTTTATTTTTTTATTTTGAGACAGGGCCACTAAGTTGCTGAGGCTGGCCTCAAACTTGTGCTCCTCCTGCCTCAGCCTCCCCAGTCGTTATGATTAAAGGCATGCACCACCATGCCTTGCCTTGTGTTGCTTTTAAATATATGTTACAGTGATATACAAAATAAAGAGTTAATCCATAGGAATATAGCTATTTTTCTGTATCTATGGGGAATTGACTCAAGGATCCCCAGGATACTAAAATCTGAGGATGCTCAAGTCTCTTATATAATATGGCTTAGTATTTGTTTATAACCTGCACACATCCTCCCGTATACTTGAAGTGATCTCTGTATCACTCATAGTACCTAATACAATGGAAATGCTACGCAAATCATGCTATATTATCTTTTTTTAAGGGAATAATGACAATAAAATGTCTGTACATATTCATTAGAGATGCTGAGATGGTATAAGAGACGCCGGATTTCCCAATCACATTCTTTAAGGAAAAGGAGGTTTTCTCAAGATAACTCTATTTACATCACCTGCTTCCTTTAGAGCTTATGAAAAGCCATTGCTGTAGTCTTGGCAGATGCAGAAGGTGTGGCTCTGACTGCCCCTAAGTGAGGACAGTGAGCTCCTCAGACTACATACGTGTTTCTCCTTGCTTCCTCTGAGAGCCAGGCCTGTGGTTGCATCTTGAGTCCTGCTTCTCTTGTGATTGAACGTGAACCCCAGTAAAGCCTCTATAGGGTGGAACTACTAGGATTTTCCTGATTTCTGTCTCAAATTGAGCAAAAGAAACCAAGGCTGAGCTGGTAACATTAAGAACCGGGCTGACTGGTAACATCACTGGAAACTGGTGTGAGTCTCCCATTAGACAGTCCTTTAGGGACCAACAACAGTGGCAGTAGGTGCAGCTGATCTGCAGGGCCTCCTGGTCACATGACTTGGAGGTTTTGCCCCAGCCAGACCCAGTTGTGTGTTTCTCCCCATCTGAACAGAGCTTTGTCCCTATCCTCGAGGTCCCTCTGTAGTCCTCTTGTTTCTGTTGAGCATTGTTTGTTGACTTACTTAGTTTTGCTTTGTAGTGTGCATTGCACAGTACAAACCTGCAGGGGGCGCTTGGGGCTTGATCGCCCTGGCATTTTAGACTGCTGCTCTGGTTGCACCTCTCCAGTAGTCTTTGCAGCCTATTTGAACATCCTTCTGGTGCATCCCTGTTTTGCCAATGTTTCTGAGTTTCTGATCTTCCCCTCTCCATTCTTACCTACTTATCTCTTTATCAACACCTTTACTCTGGGGCTTTGGGAATCGAGAATGGTCACATATTTATTCAGATACCTGCTCCCAGGCACTACACCTGCCCCAGCCATTAGATTATTAGGAAAAGAAAATGTGATGTCTCAATTGAAAATGGCAGAAACAATGAAAATAGCTCACCTCCACACCTGATGCAGGGTAAAATAACCGTGGGAGAGCCACGTGGCTCTAGACCTCAAACTATGATACTGTGGCTTAGGAGGAGACAAGTTTACAGTTAAAGCCACAGTGGGAAGATGGAGAGAAGGGGCTGAAACCCATCAAGATTCCCCAGAGTCAGCTTTCTTTCAAAATAAGATACTAGAAAGAAGAACCAGTTGCTGACTTAGGAGTCACAGCAACTTCCTATAGTCATTTTACACAGGAAACCACTTCTGAACAGTCCTGCAAAGCTCTCACAGGTACCTGTGTCCCTTCACTGACTGCAGAATTTTTCTGCTTTTGGGAATTCCAGAAGCTGGTATACTGGTGAATCAAACTCGATGTGAGTCTAAGTTATGAGGGCTGTGTCTCACCAGCCTTCTTGTTTCTGTAAACTTTATCAACCCCTGTACTTTGAGACACACGCAGCAGATACTTCTTTAGCTATGGTGGTTTTTGAAGGGAGTTACATCTCATAGAAGCTTAATATTTGGTCTCAAATTAAAATTTCTTATGCTGATGTCTTACTTTCTAAGCAGTCACCTGTTTAATGTTTTATTTTTTTTTTTTAACATGTCTTTGGCTTTGAACATAGAGGATGCTTTAGTAGAACCACTGTTTTAACTAACTGAATTTTTTTCTTAAAAGAAATAGGTGTAGATGTTCTATGTTGAAGGCAACATCAGCAATCTTCTCTGATCTTCAGGATAGAGATGTACACTCTAGAAGGAAAATATAGACCCTTTGAATTCAGCTTCCTCGAGAAACGGTATATACATTGTGATGATAATAAAGAATAATGGCTTTTAAGCCTCTCACCACAGAGTTAAGGTTTTAATCTTAGAAAGCAGAAGTCAGGTTTGAAGATACTTTAAAACCTGTGGCCTCACACTCACCTTTCACTTGCATGTGAAATTGGAAAGGTATTGCCTCATCTTTAGCTTTGCGTTATTGCCAGACTCATCTGGAAGCATTTTGTGATAGGTGAATGGTCAGGAAAAGCAATATATTTGGTATAGTGAACAAACTTCATCTAGGTGATGGTTACCTGGAGCAGTAAAGAGGTATTGTGAGGCTTTCTTGGGCTTATTGGAAAAGACAAAACCCAAATGTCACAGGAAAGGGAATGAAGTGGCATCTTAGTGACAAGCTCTTTTTTCCCCTATAGGTTTGAGGTAAAATTGAAGTACAATAAAATGCACATAGTGACAAACTCTTTAAGAACTTACTATTTGTATTACTCAGCTTTATGTCACTGTGACAAAATACCTGAGAAAAATAACTTAAAGGAGGAAAGATTTATTATGCTCACCTCATGGCAGCTGGGAAGCAGAAAGAGAGAAAGAAAGGAGTCAAGTACCAGATATTCCCTTCTAAGGCATGTCTCCAGTCACCCAACTCTTCCAACTAGGGATCACTTCCTGAAGTTTCCATCACTTCTCAATAGTGCTACCATTTGTGGACCAAGCCTTCAACAGGAGCATTTGGGGACCACCCCAGATACCAACTATAACACTATGTAATGATCATGCTCATTATACTGATTAGAGTGACCTTTAGTTGTTGGCCATCAACTCTATAGGCATTGGAAACACTCCCAGGATTCCAAAAGACTCACCCTTAGGGTGCCTAACTGCTAATGGAGATCAATTAAGCTAGATGATTTCAAGCTTAGAGAGAAACCAATTTCCCTTTGCAATACTGCATGGCTTTAATACAAACCAGGAGGCCAAGAGCATTGACTGGAAAGTGAGTCTTTCAATTACAATACTATTCTTCGGCTCCATCTATTCTGTAAGAGGGAAGAAAAGTGGGGAGAAATCCCCCATGTCCAGGACTTTATGAAATTATATTAGGAGCCTGGATTGAGAGACTGCTGTCCAGTCTGTGTGGTTACAGCCTCCAAGTCCTATAGACCCACACACCCTGCCTCATTTTGATTGATCTCTGCTTCTAACCAGCGCCTTGGCCAAAATTGCGTCTCCCTTTCAGAATTCTATATCTCTCAAATAATAGAGTATGTCTTTAGGGGGAAGCTCTTCCTGGTGAAATTTAGAAAAAGGGAAATTATTTAGATTGGAATTTCATTCACATACAAACAATGGGTGCCTGAAGGGGGTACATCGGGTCTGCATCCTGGCTACCTGGGGAAACAGAGAAATCTGACCCTGGCCTCTCCCCTCCAGATTAAATTGACTGGGGAATATAGTAATTTTTGAAAACTTACAGATGATTTCAATGTATGACAGAGCTGAGCACCACTGGGGTCTAAACTGGAACTTCCTGAGAATACCCTAAATAAAAGAGAATCTGGTGTTTAACATGTCTCTTAACTTGTGCTAAGCAAGTAAATTTATGAATGCCAATCCTGGTTAGCCTTTGGCTGAAGTCAGAAATGGCTAAAGGGCTGTCACTTTTGTGAACTGGGTTTAAGTCCTTTACTAGTACTATCTTAGAAAAACATGGTAGGCTGTACTTCTACACGCATGATAAATTACACTGTCATACAATGATAATTTAGTACAAGAAAGATTGGGTTGATAAACTGTATTTTCCCAGAACATTTTGCATTCTAGCTTTCGCTTTTTGCATCTTTTTTTTCTTCTCTGACCTTCAGACCATCTACCCCACTGATCCCATCTCTAATGAGATTGAGGTTAGGAACTGGCACCTTACCCTACTCAAGGGAATCTGTTTCTATTATGGGAAGTTCCAATGAAGACAGAGGAATGATTAGGAATGATCAGAGGAATGATACATGTTCCCTTTTCAGTAATGGAAATGACTCAATGTAAGGAAAGGTTTGGTAGGTGCTCAGAAAATCCTGGCAGATTCAAGGATGAATTCCTTAAGTCAACTTTTGTCTTGACATGCAGAGATATTATTGCGGTATTAACCTATCGTCACACTCTGATAAAAGGAATGATTTCTTAAGAAGACTGCTGGTGTAGCTGACAGCCAAGCACCCTGGACAGAATGTTCAGTGACCTGGGGAAGATGCAGTCCCCCATGGAGATTTCATTTGGGACCTTGCAAACTCCAACAATAAAAGCAAGAATGGAACATCTTGTAACCTGTGTTTCTGAAGGAATGAAGAGAGATTTAGTCAAACATCATAATTATAAAAGTTAAGGAGGTTGTCCAAGAAAATCAAGAAAATCCTGCAGTTCTTCAAGGCTTATCAGAGGCCTTCTGAAAACACACCAACACCGATTCAGAACTGGTGGAAAGAAGAACCTTAGTGTTATGTGGTTTATGCCACAGCTATGTGAGAAGATGGCAAAAGCTTGAGGCAAGACCCACACCCTGCTGTTGACCTTATAGATGAGGCCTTAGCAGTCTATAATAAAAGATTGGGCAGGGAGGCCAAGAAGGACAGACAATTAGAGAAAATGAAACAGCTTTTTGGCTGCCTCTATTTGACCACTCCAGGTAACTGATGAGCCCCCTGAAGATCTACAGTCAGCTTCCAATGGGAGCCCTGGTGCCTGGGTGGAAACTAGTGTGCCCACCTGAGAAAGAAGGGTGATAGAAGAGGGGTTGCCCCAGTCACCCCAGGGAGGGCTGGCCAGACAGCAATCCACTTTAAGCCCAAGTCTGGGCTTGGTCCCCCAAGAGGTAAATTCAACCCTAGACTTAAAAGAGGTCTGAGGACACTTGAGGCTCCAGTGCACTTGAGAAATATCACCATCAGATCAGTGGAGCTTTGGGGAACCCTTGATGTGGCAGAGAGGAAAATAGAACTTTATTAGACACTTGAGTCACCTACACTGTCCTGACTCAAACTGTTGGCCCTCTTCCCAATGTTGACTGCCTCATTGGGCAAGTAAGAAGTTCTATTTTTCCCCTCAGCTGTGAACCTTCTTATATGTTAAACTGGGTGCTTTCATTTTCCTAGAGAACAGAAACAAGTTTCTGTAGAGCCTGAAAAAGGGATTCATTCACTAGCTCTCCTTGACAATTCTAATTCTAAGCCTCAACACATTTCTGATAGCCCATTAAAATAAAGTTTAAACATGAAATAGGTTACTAAAGAGATTTCTCCAGATTCAATGCAATCCCCATCAAAACACCAATGACATTATTTGCAGAACTAGAAGAAACAGTCAGTAAACCTTGTGTTACTAAGCAACTCAGTGAGACCTTTTCTCTAAATAAAATACAAAATAGAGCTAGGGATGTGGCTCAGTGGTCGAGTACCCCTGAGTTCAATCCCTGGTACCAAAAAAAAAAAAAAGTTTCCGAACAGCAAAAGAAACAAGTGTGTGGAGAAAGAGCTTATAGAATTGGGGAGAATCTTTTCCAGCTACTATTCTAACAGGATTAATATCCAGGATATATAAAGAACTCAAAAATTTTAGAATACCCCCCCCAAAATTCCCACAAATAACCCAATCAATCTATGGCAAATGAACTAAATAGTCTTCTCAAAAGAATAAATACAAATGGCCAATAAATAAATGGAAATATTCAACATCCTTATCAATCAGGGAGAAACAAATCAAAACCACCCTGAGATTTTTATTTAACTTTGCTTAGAATGGCAATCATCAAGAATACAAGTATAATTTCTGGAGAGGATGTGGGAAAAAAGGTACATTTATACATTGTTGAACTGAAAATTAGCACAAACATTTTGGAAGGCAGTTTGAAGTTTCCTCAAAAGACTAGGAATAGAAACACCATATGATCCAGCTTTTCTAGTCCTTGGTATTTATCCAAAACAACAAAAATCAGTGATACAAGCACATCAATATTTATAGCAGCATGATTCACAATAACTAAGTTATGGAACCAGCCCTGGTACCTGTCAACAGACAAATGGATAAAGAAAACATGGTGTATATATACACAATGGAGTTTTACTTACTCATAAAAACAATGAAATTTGTCATTTTCTGGTAAATGGATGGAACTAGAGAACATTATGCTAAGTGAAATAAACCAGACTCAGAAAGTCAAGGGTCCTGTGTTTTCTTTCATATGTTGAAGTTAGAAAGGGAGCAAGTAGGAGAAAAGAGGAAAAAAGGGGGATCTTGTAAAAATAGAAGGCAGACCAAGAGAGTGGAAGGGGGGGGGGGAGACGGGAAGGGCATGGGGAAGTGCTGGGAACAGAATCTACCAAGTTACGCTATGTCCACGTAGAGGTAGATCACAATGAATCCTGCTTACAAGTAATATCATCATGTACTAATTAAAATAACAATAATAAAAGTGAAAATAGAAGGGAGATCAGTAGAGTACGTAAATCAGGGAGAAGGAGAAGGGGAGGGAAAAGGGAAGGAACTAGAGAGTGAGATGGATCAAATTATGTATGTGCATGTATGAATAAGGCATAATGAATTCCACTATTATGTATAATTAAAATGCACCAATAAAAATTAAAAAGAGAAAGAGATATCTTGGGTAGAAACTCATTAAACCATGTCAATCTCTTTGTCCAGTAAAGAAACCTAATAGTGAATACTGCTCAGGTCCTGGGGGCTCAAATTTAGCTACCCCTCCCCCCTATTCAGAGTCACGATAGAATTTTACCATCAAATGGTGTGATCCTGACTCAATAGGAAGCTACTGTGTGTCCTCAGGGATTTAGGCACAACCTCCATCTTCTTCATCATGCTTTGGCTAAGAAATGGGATTCTGCTACAATATGTAGTACCACTTATACTTTGTGGTCCCCGGGAGTGTTAAACTGATGATCACACAGGGTTTCCAGCCTAAATCCTTGGGAGAGGAACCAGGTGCACACATGTCCCTAGAACAGTGAGCAAGAGATTTCGGTGCCTCCAGGCCAACACCTTTGCTCATAACCCCTGAAGACTGGGGATAAAAGCTGTCAATCAGTAATGAGAAAGAAGAAAAGAAACCTGATTTCCCAACCAACTTTTCTGTCTTTAAGAAAAAGCAGGTTTTTGCAGGATGGGCCTATTTGTGCCATGTGCTCCCTTCAAAGCTTACCAAGGGACTTTGCTGCAGCCTGGACATGTGCAGAATGCCTGGCTCCGACTGCACCTGGGGTGATGACAGGGAGCAACTCAGATGACAGGTGTTCCTCCTCACTTCCTCCAGGAGCCAGACCCAGAGCACCACGTGCATATATGAATAAGGCATAATGAATGCTGCTTCTTCTCTTGCGCTGGAGCATGAGCCCCAGTGGAGCCTCACTGGGGTGGAACAACTTGCCTCTTCCTGATTTCTGTCTCACACTGAGCAAAAGAACCTGGGCCTAAGGTAGTTTCTGGTGAGTCAGGGTCACACAATTCCTCACAAGCAGGTAATATCGAAACTCATTAAGTTTTGTTTCAAATTTTGTGACTATTTCACAAAATTAACACAGGCAGATTAAAATAGGTTGGAAATCGTAATATAGAGCTCATATATGTTATTATATCAATACTCATGATCATAATTGTTATTATAACATACTTCTATTACTTCTATATAATTATATTATGTATTATAAAAAGCATATTTAAGTTGTTATAGGTGTTGCACATTTGGGACCATGGGACAAAATGAGTTTTTAAGAGCTGGCTTGATTGGTAATAATAATTTATTTATTTGAATATTTTCCATCCATGGATGGTTGAACCTGCAGGTGCAGAACCTCTAGATCTGGAAGGCCAACTGTGTAGGGAAAGCTCTCTGATAAGTAAATATGGACACCTTTTGATTTCCAGTGGTTCATTTACTTATTCATTCATCAAATGGGAGTTGAGGCTAGATGATGGATGAATGAAGCGGGCCTCACACCGGGTGCTCACATGTGTTTAGTGATGATGAGTGCTGCAGTGAACAGCAGAGCCACAGAAGCAACCAGGGTATGGGATGGAAGGGTGATGTAATTTTGCACAGGAAGGTGAGGGAAGGCCTCAAGACAGTGGCTGTGGACACCTGGGGGAGGGGTGGGCAGTGCCTTTTGCTGAGGAAACAGTTGCCTTGGGAAGAAGCAGAGGCTCTTGAGGCACATTTCCGGGGTGAAAGAAACAGGATGTGGAACCCTTCTTTGAAGGGGGTCAAAGGTCTTCCAGGGTTTGCCCGAAGGAATGTTTAGTGAAAAGAGCCATAGAGAAGCAAATATGAAAGTTTTGAGTTTTGTTATTAAAAAATCTAGGAAAAAAATTTCCATCATCAGGGGAAGCTTTTAGACGATTCCCTGGGACCATGTTCAAGGGATTCTCCCTACAGGGGCTCCTGACTGTTAGTGACCCCTTGGTCTTCTCTTTTAGGCTACAGCAGGCTGGACCTCACATCTCCACTTCCTGTGTCCTCTGGAAATTCTCAGGGACAATGTTCATCTTGTATGTGTTGACAATGGGTATTTCAGCCTTCACCGTTCAGTCCGAAGAGCACACAGGTAAGAAGAAAATCTTTCAGTGGGGAAAGGGCTGGCCTGCAGCTCATCTGGGGAAGAGTTATGTAGTGAGGTTTCCTTATAATCAAAAGGCAAGATACAATATGCATGCCTTGGTACGTGGCAGGTACTTTTTGCTCATCCTGTATGGGTAAAGGTCCTGCCAAGAAGCTAAGCAAAGTGGTGGGCTTGCCCTTAGCAAATGGGACCTTTGAGTTTTAACTACACAGCTTGTCAGAACTAAGCTGTTCCATCTGAATTTAGCTGAGATCTATTTTTAATATCAACGAATAAAAGGTATGGCCAAAATTTTGAATCTTTTCTTATTTTTGGTCACAAAGGAACCTGATTTAACTTTCCCAACAGAATGTGAATTAGAATTGATAGTAGCCTGGAACTTGTTATTTGGGATTGCAGTCCTAATAGCAGAGGATGTTCATGGCCCCCTGGGTGCAGTCACTTTTTCTCAGGACATGGGACATCTTCCTTAGATGTGCTGTGTCTCTCTGTCAGGACCAGCCTCAGTCTGGGATCCAGGAAGGTTCTGTGATCTGGGTAAGTTTGGGACCTGAAGCCTGATTGTCACATCTTTGTCCTTCAGTGGCTGCAGGAGACTGCCAGTTTCGTGGCAAGCATTACAAAACAGAATTCAGGGTGGAAGGGGAGCCTGTGGTTCTGAGGTGCCCCCATGTGTGGTCTCAGTTTGGGCTCTCCACCAGCCCCCAGGCCCTTCTGACCTGGCGTAAAAACAACTCTGCTCAAATGGTCCCAGGAGAAGGGCCCCGGATGTGGGCAGAGGACGGCACTCTTTGGGTTCTGCCAGCCTTGAGGGAGGACTCTGGCACCTACATCTGCACTGTCAGGTAGGCCTCTGTGAGATGGGCCTGGGCAATGGGGCTTCTGGAAAAGTGGACCCTTAGGCTGTGCTTTAGTTAGCTTTTTTTGCTGCTGTGACTAAAAGACCTGACAAGAACAATTGCAGAGGAGGAGAAGTTTATTTGGGGGCTAACGGTTTCGGAGGTCTTAGTCCATAGACAACCGGCTCCATTCTTAGGGGTTCAAGGTGAGGCATCATGGCAGAAGTGTGTGGTGGAGGGAAGCAGTTTACCTAGTGATCAGAAAGCAGAGAGAGACTCCACTCAGCTGATACAAAATCTATACCCCAAAGGCGGGCCCCCAATGACCCTCTTCTCCAGCCACACCCTACCTGCCTTCAGTTGCCACCCTATTAATTCCCAAATGGGGATGAACTCACTGATTGGGTTAAGGCTCTCATAATCCCATCATTTCACCTCTACGCCTTCTTGCATCATCTCACATGAGAACGTTTGGGGGATACTTTCTATCTAAACCACAACAGAAGCTTCTTCAATGATAGTCCGGATTTCAAAATCCAGTGCAACGATACGAATCCACATTATGTTCACCTTGCTGCTCCTAAAATACCCCCTCACCTGGCATTCTCACAGATCCCTCCCCCCTTTCATTAATTTAGTCTTTGTTCAAATGTCACCTCTTTGGAGGGGGCTTCCCTAGTCACATCAGCCGACACAGCGCTCTGTCCTCTCTGCCTTGTGCTATTTCTCCGAAGCACTTTTCCCATCTGACACATCTGTGTGTGTTTATGGATTTAACATTTGCATGTTAAAAAATATATGTTAAAAATTAACATATATTTTTGCATCTGTACACAGTTGGGTTGTTTTTGCCATATAGCCCTTTTGAATAATGCCAGTGTGAATATGAAGTGTACAAATATCTGTTCAAGTCCCTATATTCATTTTTGGGGGGGGTCTATATACCCTGAAGAGGAATTGCTGGATCATATGGCAATTCTGTTTAATTTTTTTTTTTTTTTTTGGTACTGGGGATTGAACTCAGGGGCACTCGACCACTGAGCCACATCCTCAGCCCTATTTTGTGTTTTATGTAGAGACAGGGTCTCAGTGAGTTGCTTAGCACCTCGCTGTTGCTGAGGCTGGCTTTGAACTCGAGATTCTCCTGTCTCAGCCTCCGTAAGTGCTGGGATTACAGGCTTGAGCCACCTTGCCGGGCTCTGTTTAATTTTTTGAGGAATTGCCATACTGTTTTCCACAGTGGCTGTGCCATTTTATATTCTTTTTTTTTTAAAGGTTGACTTTTTTTTATCATAACTTTATTTTTATTTATTAATTTGTATGTGGTGCTGAGGATTGAACCCAGTGCCTTACCCGTGCTAGGTGAGTGCTCTACTGCTGAGCCACAATCCCAGCCCCAATTTTATATTCTTACAAGTGTTCTATTTTTCCATGTACTTGCCAACACTTGTTATTCTAAAAATAAATTTGATTTATTTGTTTATCTGTTATAATTACCATCTCACTGTGGTTTTGAATTGTATTTTGCTAATTATTAGCATCTTCTGATGTGTTTCTTGGACATTTGTGTATCTTCTATGGAGAAATATCTATGCAAGTTGTCCATTTTAAGATTGTATTTGCTGTTATTGTTGAGTTGTGGGAGTTATTTATTTATCTTGATGTTAACCACTTATTAGATATATGAGTTGCAAATATTTTTTCCCATTCAGTGATTTGATTATTCACTCTGTTGATTGTGTCCTTTGATGTATATACAGTTTTAATTTTGATTAATTCCAGTTGGCCTATGTTTTTCTTCAGTTGCCTGTGCTTTTGGTGTTAACAACATCACTGCCAAATCCGGTGTCATGAGGGTTTAGCCCTTACATTGGGTCTTTGCTCCATTTTGAGTTAATTTTTTGTGTATGGTGTGAGATGAGGGTCCAACTTTATTTTTGCATGTGGTTATCTGGTTTTCCTAGCACCATTTGTTGAAAAGACTATCCTTTCCCCACTGTATGGTTTTGACATATCTTACTGTTTCTTAAAGGATAAAGTTCTAGGCCCAATGTAGGTGATCTCAAAAGTTTGTGGCTTGGTTCTTCTGAAAGGGTTAGGGCAGCCCCTTAGCTTGACTGGGAAATAGGATTTCTGGACTTTTTAGCTTCTGCCTTCATCCCTCTCCAGAGTTCTGCTTACCCCTTCCACCAACTGGCTTTAGAGTCCTTGAAGATTTCATGAACCCATGTAAGGAGAAATTGTACCCAGGGATATTTAGATTTAGAAAGAAAACCAAAGAAATTGACATTCTTAGCACAAGGGAATTACTGGTGAATAGAAGAGTTTCAGACATTGGTCACAGTCCTAGGTAGTATGTGTATGTAAGAGAGAGAGAGAGATGGGGTGGAGGGTGGTACGTGAGTGTGTGTGTGTGTGTGTGTGTGAGAGAGAGAGAGAGAGAGAGAGAGAGAGAGAGAGAGAGAGAGAGAGAGAGAGAGATGCTGAGAATCTTCAACTAATCCCATCCTGACACTACTAACTATACATCTAGCTCCTACTGTAAGTAATTTGGAGACAGATTCAAACCTGTCAATGAACTTTGCCTAGCAAATTTTGCAAGCAATCTCCTACTTCCATATCCAGGAAATCTGGATATTTGATTTTACAGTTGCTATCAATGCATGCTTTTTCTTTTTCAGGGTAAAAAATTCTAACTTTCTCTAAAAGGTGTTATTTGGAAAACTCAGTAGTGGAGTACAAAGAAATGAAATTTGGGGTCAGAAAAACATAGATGGGAATCTTAGCCCTTCTCTTTCTAACTGGTTGGAACCTTGGTTTTATTACTTAACTTTTATGGGTTTTAGTCTTTTCCTGTGTAATGAGATTTCTTAAGAGGGTTATGTGAGATAATAGCATGTGAAGGATCCATGAGGAATGTCAAGGTAGATGGTTAATAAATATGGAAATGCCTCGTGCTTCCTAAGGCAGTACTTAGGTCTACTGATAGGGCACTGTGCAAACATCAGGGAGTGTGAGCAGAGTCATATTTGTTTTAAAGTTAGTTTTTATACTAGATTTAAAAAAATCATAGCGAGTGCCTTTATTTTTGTAGGAAAATAAAAGAGACCTAAGATTGAGGGCAGTGGAAATCCCAATATGTGCCAAGTTTTCTTTGCACGTGAGAAGGTTTACCTGGCTGACCTCTAGGACTTTCTTTCAACTGTAAGACTGGGCTTTAATAGAGTGAAAATCGTGAGCAGTTGCCATAACATTCTTTGGCATTTACAGTCATAGGGCATAAGACTGCCCTGTCCTGTGACTTTTATGATCTTGTGATTTAGAACCCAGGTAGTCTTTCTGTCACTCAAAATAGTCAAAATGATACTGCTAGAGTAAGCAGCCCCCAAAATCTCAGTTTCTTGCTGAAGGGAAATTACCATATCAATGATGTGAACAGATTTGTGACTCTTGATATGTCTGGTAAATTTGGTTTGCCCTAATTTATGGTTTTTCCCAGAACCTCACAGGGTTTCCAACCTTGATTCGATTTCTTCGTAGCTACACAGCCTTAGGAAATTCATTTTTGTTATTAATTTCTCTTATCTGAAAATGATATAATAACCCCTACCTCAGAGGGTGAGAGGACAAATGAAATAATGCAGGTAGAGCACTCAGCTCAGGATCTGGCACGTGCCAAGTCGCTGTGACCAGGTATTGATGATAATTGTTCAAGTGTGCACTGTTCTTTGAACCTGTCTCCATTCGTATTTCTTTAATCTGCAGTGAAACTACGTAATTTTTAAAGTGAGAGTTAACTTTTTGCATTTCTTTGTGTATAAAAGGTTTGTTTATCTATTTTCCCTTTTTTCCAAACTAGATATGAAATATAAAACAGATATTGACCTTATACATTTGAATTAATTCTTTTTTACTTTCAGGTAGTACATTTTTATCATATTTCCTTCATGTGTTTTTCACATTTCGTTGCTTCTTTGGATATATATTGTTACATAGTTTTCTGTGCAAGTAATTTTTGCCACATACATAAAACCCACCCTCATTGCCTCTGTTGATAGGTCATGTGTCTTAGGCAACCAGGAACTTAGCTGAGGTAATTATGTTTTTCTACTTTATTGTAGTTTTTGGATACTGGGATTGAACCTAGGGCCTCACACATGCTAGGCAAACACTCTGCTACTGAGCCACATATCCAGCCTTTGTATTTTGAGACAGGGCTTACTGAGTTGCTGAGGGGTTCACTGAATTGCTGACACTGACCTTGAGCCTGCTGTCCTCCTAAGTCTTGGTATTACAGGCATGTGTACCACCCCCAGCTTGGCTAAACCTTTCTGAATAGGACTTGGGGATTTCTTAATGGCTCTTGATGGTATTGAAATCAGGCTCATGAAGGGCCCCTTTGTGAAAAGTATAAGACACATTACTGCTGCTATACGGCAATTATGATGTTATGCTCTTTGTACTTCAGCGATTTAAAAGAAACAGACACAAAACTAACCAAGAAAATGCAAAGAATTTGATAGGGGTTAGGGAAATTATTCTTAATTTCATTTAGTTTTACTTTGTTTTGCCATTTACTATCCTTTTTCCCCCCTTTTAAATCAGAAATGCTTCTCACTGTGATGAAATGTCCGTTGAGCTCAGGGTTTTTGAGAACACAGAAGCTACCCTACCGTTCATCTCATACTCGCAAATTCTAACCTTGTCTGCCTCTGGGTTGTTAGTGTGCCCTGATCTGAGGGAATTCATCCGTAACAGAACTGACGTGAAGACTCGGTGGTACAAGGTACAGCTCTGAATATGCCATTTTATTAAAATGTGTTTGGGCAGTCATAGAAAAGATATATGATATCCATTTCTGAAGATAATGCATCCACTTTTATTCCTATGTATCTATATCATATACTTAGATCTTTAAAATGCATATATATTAAATAATTTTAAATGGTTATGATTAATATCTTTCTTACATGGCTTGAGTAAGATTCCTCAAAATTGTGATTTGTGAAGTCAGAATATAACATGAACCCAGAGTAGGAAACAGCTAAAAACATAGCTTTTTACCTTATTGTTTGTTTATAATAATTAAAAAAAATTTTATATAACAATTTATACACATTTGTTTTTTTAAAAGCATGTAACAATTAACCTTTGGGTTAAAGGAGTAAATGTAAACACAGTTTTCCCCCTGACTGGTTGAATAAATATCAAATATTATAATGGTTCTTAGTGAGATCATTGGAAAGTTAAAGCAAATAGCTGGCTCCTAGATAGACCATGCACAGACAAATCAACCTGGAACTACGTGAAGACCCTACCTCTCTTTGTTCACAAGCTAAGGATAGTTTTCACTTTTTAAAATGTTTTTTAAAAAACCGAAATAAGAATGTCCCATGACATTAACCGTTATCTAAAATATAAATTTCAGTGTCCCTAAGTGAAGTTTTACTGGGACTCAGCTACATGCATTTGTGGATGCATTTGTCTGTGGCTGTTTTCACACTGCACGTGTTGCTATAGAGAACCATGCAGACTGCAAGCTTCCAGAAATATTTCCTATCTGGCCCTTTTCTGAAAAAGTTTGCCAACCTTTGATGTAGGCCACAGACTGATAACTGAAAAGTCTATCTACATATAGATATATATAATCAGTTAATACTGGAAACTTTGAGATGATTTTCTAAAAGTAGATATTAGCCCTCGCCTATGACTATGCTCAGCCAGCTGTAGAAGACTTCTCTTTTGGTTTAGAAAGAGCTTGAAGAAGACAAATAAAAAGATTTTTGCCTGGAGAGGAAAAGAGCACAGATCTGGAGAGAACAGGTCTGGGTTTAAACCCTGTTCCTTCATTTAGCCTAGGCCAAGTTACTTTCTTTCTTTCTTTTTTTCTTTTTTGGTACCAAGGATTGAATCCAGTGGTGTTTAACCACTGAACCACCTCCCCAGCCCATTTTTTATTTTTATTTTGAGACAGGGTTTCACTAAGTTGCTTGGGGCCTTGCTAAATTGCTGAGGCTGGCTTTGAATTTGGGATCCTCTTGCCCTAGCCTCCTGAGCTGCTGGGATCACAGACGTGGCCACCACTGTGCTGGGCTACTTCCCCTCTTGAAGCTGTTTCTGCTGTGAAACAGCAATTAGTAATTCCCACAGCCTGGGACTGCTTTGAAGATTCAATGGAGTGGCTTGTAGGAAGCACTTAGCTCACTGCTTGATGGATAAAGGGGCTGGATAGCACTGGCTCTCTCCATAATAATGCTAAGCATTACTGAGCACGCACTTTGTCCAGGACTGTTCTAATCGTGCCAAGGAGCAGCCCAGCCAAGCAGGGACTGTTGATCTCTCTGCTTCCCAGATGACAGGAAACATAAGGAACTTACCCAAGGTCTCACAGCTGGTGGGTAGTGAAGGCCAAACCCTAACCCTGTTCCCCACACAGCACAGGAACAACTGCTGTGCATATTTGACTACTCACGCTAGGAACCATGAGATCCCTCCTTTTAATTAAATGTATTACATTTAATTAAATGTATTAGAAAGCAATACTTGGCTAACTATTTAGCCATGTGGCTAATAGTTAGCCACGTGGCTAACTATTTCAGTCTGTGTCATTTCAGAGTAAGATTCTGAAATGACTCATGACTTCATTTGACTATTGCAAGCTTTGGTTTTGAAAGAGGTGTTCCTGAGGACATGGTGTTCTCATTAGAATGTTTTCTTAAATTCTATTCCACTTCTCTCAGTATATTGGAGGCCTCATTCTTGTGGGTTCTATTCTTCAGAGAATCCACAGAACTTTGTGTTTATATGAAAAGTGTAAATCATTTCTCCAACTTAGATTTTTTTCCCCTACAAATCTTTCTCTATTGTACCAACTCCTAAAATTGAAATAATTTTTAAAATAATTACTGCATCATTACCTTTTCTAAATATTGTTGTCCAAAGTCATCATGATTATTTAATAGTGATCTTCCCGGGTATTTCCTGAGGCCAGTAGGAAGAAGTTGGGCCACAAATAAATTTGTATCTCTTTTTCATATCTGTCCTTGAACAAATATGCTTTAAATATCTTGGCTAAACAAATCCAGTCATTTTATTTGTTTTATATGTTGACAAATTTCTTTTCCTAAAAATACTGCTAAAAGTATGCTCAAAGCATAAGATCAGTGAAGCAAATGCCAGGGCAATTCTTGGGTTGCAAATTCAACACTGGTTGATTTTGATGATGCATATAGCTTTTGAGATATGTATTAGTATATAATGTCATTTTCCAAATATATGTTCCCTCAAGGGTCCTGTCCTTTTGGATGAAGACAATGGGAAGTTTCTGAGTGTGGAGGGGACCACACGCTTACTCATACATAATGTGTCTGTGGAGGACGCAGGCTACTACAAATGTGTCATAACATTTACCCACGAGGGCAGGCCACACAACATCACTAGGAACATCAAACTCCGCGTCAACAGTAAGTACTTGCCACCAACGGGCCTGTCCTTCCTGGTCCAAGAACAAGCATAAGAGCAAATCCAGTTCACAAAGAATCCCTAGAATATCCTTGGTATGAAGGGCAAAGGAAAATGGACGCGATTCTCCAGAAGAATCTGGCTAGTAAGACATCAGGGTGGTGGTGTGAGGAAAGGTGAATGAATCGCTGGGCGGTAATAAGATGGAGGCTAAGACTCAACACTAGAGGGGGCTGCCGGGCGCGGTGGCTCAAGCCTGTAATCCCAGCACAGGGAGGCTGAGACAGGAGAATCGCGAGTTCAAAGCCAGCCTCAGCAATGGCGAGGCGCTAAGCAACTCAGTGAGACCCTGTCTCTACATAAAACACAAAATAGGGCTGGGGGTGTGGCTCAGTGGTCAAGTGCCCCTGAGTTCAATCCCTGGTACCAAAAAAAAAAAAAAGAACAACGGTTTCCTTGGAAGTTTTCTTCCAAAAATGGCGTGGAAGATTTGCGCCTACTGGGCTGGTGATCAGAACATGGCTGCTGCAACTTTAGGTATAATTCTGATATTAGGATTTTATTGGATTTTTTCAACCCAGAAGGCTCTGCATCAGCTTATCCAGTGGAAATTTCTCTTTCTCTATTTTTTCCCCTAGGTGTGTCTGGTGGCCTTTGGTACAGGTTGAGTACTACCTATCTGAAATGCTTGGGACCAGAAGTATTTAGGGCTTTGGATTATCCCCCCCCCTATATTTTGGAATATTCACATACACATAATGAAATACCTTGGGGGAGGGGACCCAAATCCAAACATGAAATTAACTTACATTTCATGTACATCTTATACACATAAACCTAAAACTAATTTTATAAAATATTTAAAATAATTCCGTGTATGAAACAAAGTTTCATTGTATGGAATTTTCCACATGTGGCATCACATCCGTGCTCAAGAAATTTCAGATTATGGAGTGTTCAAAATTTTGAATTTTCAGATTAGGGTTGTTCAGCCTGTACCAGGATTAATTGTACTTGAAAACACTGTTGTGACATGGTTGGCTAGCATTTAACATTTGCACAACATATATTGCTTACCTCTTGTATGCAATATAAGATATTAGACATAGAGCTAGGTTCAGGGGGCAGAAGATTCGTGAGTCCTGGACTCTGTCCTGGGAAGTATGCCACCTTCCTTATGTACCGAATAGCACAATTGGATTCTTCTAAGGGGATTTATAATGGATCTGTGAGAGAGACTTTTCCCACAGAGAATCCAGAGATCATTTTATTATAAGGAACATTTTATTATAAGGAACATCACCTCTTCCATAAATGGAAATGTCTAGATTGTATTTCTTTTACTGTCCTTGAGAGAATTTATTCATATTAACTCCTTATTCCCCCACAGCCGAGTTGACTTGAGACTTTCAGTGGGTCCCTAAATATCCCTCTCGTGCGATACTACACAGGAACACTAGGGGGCGACCGACCTACATGTTACAGGGCGTTGCGAGCCAGCTGCAGCGCCCTGACTCTCAACGGGGTGATTCTGGACCAGCAGGGGCCGCATCACCTGGGTACAGATTACACAAGCAAAACCTCAAGTCTAACGCAGAACTGCTAAATTAGAAACTGGATGTTGAGGGGCTTGCAATCAGTCTTACAAGCTCTCCCCAGGGTTAGGCGGGGGCACCCTCACTTTTAAGAATCACTGAGATATGCAGCCCTGGGGCCTTGTTTCTCTTACTTGACCGCCTTGACCTGCACATCGCAGTAATGTGACGTTGAAAGCAGAAAAACCTCTGGCCACAGTCGCGCATCCATCTGCTCCTCTGCCTATGCCTAATGCTTACTCACGGGAGAATTTCAAAATACTCTTTTGTAGAAGTGAGGATGTTAAGGCAGGCAGTGGAGACAGCTCTCAGCCCTTCACCGCCCCCACCCCACCATTTTTTGCTTCACTTCAGATGTCCAGTTTGTTCAAGCTGGTTCCAATCCCCAAAGAGTTTTGTCTCCTCAGTTAACAAGACATTAGTAGCCTCTGCTGGGTTATTGTGTTTCTCACCCACTAAGGGATTAGCTTTACAAACAAATGGCCCTCCGGCCCCTGTGCCTTCTCTTGAAGAAGCTTCAGTAGTCTGTGGAGGCATTCTGGAGGGGTGGGACAGAACCTATGTAAAACCTGGCCTGTCAGGGCATCATCAACACATCTTCAGGAAGCCTGGGAGGGCAGTGGTTAATGGTTTATCGCAGAGAAAAGAACAAAGACCGACTGTCAGAGGAATGTGTAACTGTGGCCTCTTCCAGTAATGTCTCTGCTGGGAAAAGCATTGGCCAAAGATGCTCAGTTTTGTGGAGAGCCTATTTCCTTTGCCAGACAAAAGGTCAGTTCCCACAATGACTAGCCCCACTGTGAAGGAGAACATGGTTAATTAGCTGAACAATGGAACCTGAATCTCAGCTTGAAGTGAAGGCTTCCCTAATGGAATCTCTTTTCCTTACATCTTTCTCAGAAAGAAAAGAGGAGACCATTCCTGTGATTGTTTCTCCCCTCCAGACCATTTCCGCATCTCTGGGTAAGGCTTGCAAGTACTGTACGATCCATGTTCCTGCAGTGGTGCCTGAAATCACAGTGTCGGGAGTTGGGACCCTTGTGTCTGCTGACCACACCATACCTGTCCCTGTAGGGTGCAGTGTGCCTGAGTGGAGACTTTAGTGTGAGGCTGAGATGATAAATGAAAGGAAGCATTTTTTGTTGTTAGAAATGACATTATTTGAAGGATACATCACTTCATGAATATCCTATCTACAGAAATTTAAATGTAGCAAGCTGAACATTTTGCCAGCTATTATTAATTGTAGGAAAAGATGAATGGCACAAAACCCTTACATAGCCTCACCTTTAGTATTATTTAAAATAATTCACATTACCAAAACAGCTGTTTTCTCTGAGACTCCACTGGTGAGGTGAAGTCAGCAGTGACCAGAGACAGTTTCTTGTTACTGCAGTAACTATCAACAGGTTGAATGCTGGATTCAAGTTCCCATTTTCACCCCAATTTCGCACAGGTTGTCCTGGCCAGCACACTTGCTGATCAGTCCACGGTAGTAGCCAGTGAGGGTGTATAAGTGGGCTGTACTAACAGCCTTTGATGAGAATGGTGAAGAGGGATTGCTGTGCATTGAGCACGTTCTGTGTCTAATGGGATCCATTCAATCCTGACATCCTCTCGGTGGGAAGGTTCTAATTCTCCCATTTTTCACAAGGAAGAGCCACCAGGGAGTCATGGCTGCTTAGTAAAGTTCAAAAAGCCACATTGAGCAGCAGGTTGTGTTACAGATTGAGGTCTGTGTGTCAACACACACACTCTTTTGAGTATTTGTGTCAGTATAATGGCCTTGTAGATCTGATGCTCATTTTCCAAGCCCAGTAAAAACTGTTTTTTCACTTCTGTTCGGCTTTGGGTTTGAGTTTTAAATTGTAATTGGAGGCCACAGAGGAGAAGGGTTTTTGAGCAGTTGCTGGGACTGCTGGCTGCTGTGTGAGTTGCAGTCCTCGCTGGAACCTTGACTCTGGACACTACTAGGAAATCAGGGAAGTGGGGACACTGGTTGGTGCCTCCTGGATCCTAGTGCCCCAGCTCCCGTTGTACTTCTGCTGAGTACAACCCAGTTCCCAACCAACTGATTTCAGTGCACTGCAGTGCATGATGTGGTCACGTGACTTGGATTTAATGCACTGTCACAGCTGGAGGAAGTGTTTAACATCACTGGGGTGACAAAGGATGGGCATTCTGAGCCTGAAGCGGGGCTAGGTGCATTAAAAGGTATCCCATAGGAGACTATTCCCAGGAGGAAGAAGCAAATGGGCAGGATTTATTCTTTTCCTTCTCTTCCTCTTTGGTGACTTTGAAAGAGGCAGCCCGGTGGTGGGAGAGGGGTAGAGCACCATCACATTACAGAACTGTAGAGGACGCTTTCCTTAATCCTAAATGACAGGGGAAATGTTCGTGTTGAGAGCAGCAGTGGGCAAAGAGAAAGAATCTGCACACGGATCTGGATTTTTTTTGGAATCCATTGTGGAAGAAGGCAGTCACTGAATTCAGAATAGAAGCGGAGTGGTCACGGTGAAGCCAAGCTGAATATTATATATTAAAGCTCTATGTGAACAGAATCATTTCAGGAAACTAATTTTCCTCCTAGAAAAGAACTGGCCAGTGAAGGGTGTTTGAGAAGACAAGGAGGGGGGTCCCCTGCTTAGGCTTGTGGATGGAGGTGAGGGTCTGGGTGACTCCTTTGCCCATGCTGGGTGCTGATGCTAGATGAATGTGTCTTGCTGAACACAGGGTCAAGACTGACAATCCCGTGTAAGGTGTTTCTGGGAGCCGGCACACCTTTAACCACCCTGCTGTGGTGGACAGCTAACAGCACCCAAATAGAGAGCGCCTACCCAGGAGGCCGTGTGATCGAGGGGCTGCGCCAGTAAGTGGGTGAAAGTCTTCTGTGGTGAGACCTCTGTAGTTTTCCCTCTTCCTTCTGGAGACAATGTCACATCCAAATTATCAACATGACACACACGCACCACAGTAAAAGTAACTTTTGGGGACATTTCACACTTTTACAATTTTAAAATTTCAATTTTTCTAAAAATTATCTTGAGAATCAAACTGTTTCTAGACCCATATGAGGAGTTTTAGTTGACTAGTTGGTATGGATGTTGCATTTTGTAGCCGATTAAAGATTTATTTCCTGATTTTTGCAGGCTTAAAAAATATTTTGGAGTTAATACATTTTCCTTTCCCACTTGGCAACTTCACTCTCAAATGTTTTTATAAATCCCAACAAAGACTGAGACCTAACTACGGTCTCTGTACCAGTGCCTCTTCTTTTTGTTGGGGGGAAATTGTGGGTTGTTACATTCTCTTAGGAAGATAAATAATAAAAGAAAGAATGCAGTTCTCATAAGCATTCATCTTCAGAAAATGTTTTCTCACTATGAAACTAAAACCACCAGACTTCATAAATGGGAGGCATTTGTGTGTGAGGAAGGGGGACCATTCAATGTTCCAAATCATAAATTGTTCTATAAAATTATAGTTTTGATACTTTGAATTAGTCTGAACTTTCGCTTGCTTTTGTTTTTTGAAAGATGTATTTAAAAAGTTTTCATTTATTTGATTTTTAAAATTTATTTATTTTAACTAGGTTTACCTGACAGCAGAATGCATTTTGATTCATTGTACACAAATGGAGCACAATTTTTCATTTCTCTGGTTG
Source organism: Geosciurus inauris (assembly GCA_004024805.1). Lineage (NCBI taxonomy): Eukaryota > Metazoa > Chordata > Mammalia > Rodentia > Sciuridae > Geosciurus > Geosciurus inauris. The sequence goes on along the minus strand of PVHX01010743.1, from coordinate 18,481 downwards.
TACACAATATAGAGTTACACCACATGTGCAGTCATACATGAACCTAGGGCATTGTTGTCCATCACATTCCACATCTTTCCTACCCTCATGTCCCAACCCTTCTCTTCCTTCCCCTTTGACCAAAGTTTCTCCATTCTTCCCATGCCCCCTTCCCCCACTTATCAGAGAGAACATTCAGCCTTTGTTTTTTTGGGGATTGGCTTACTTCACTTAGCACAATGTTCTCCAACTCCATCCATTTACTTGCAAATGCCATAATTTTAAAAAAAGTTCTTCCTGGATGCGATTTAGTAGATAAAAGCATTATGGATTAGCATGATTGTTGGCTTGCAAGTCCTTGTTGTGGAAGTCTGGGCCACGACTAAATGCCCCGTGCCAGCTCACTCATACTATTAATTTACTTTAAGGAACACATTTTTCTTCCAGATAAAACAGAAGCAGTCCCAGTGGATCCATTCCACAATGTTTTTATTCATGTGAACAGATAGCAGGGAAGTGTCTTCAGCTTCTGCTAACATTACAAATGGCAGATATGCTGACTAGAGCTCTTTCGTTCTGTTGTCTGCAGCCCTCTGACCTGGACTTGAGTTTCCAGAGTGAGAGTTGGCAGTAGAAACCAGGAGGTGATGCACTGAGGGATGGAGTCCTAGAGACGCCTTCCTCTTCAATATGTGAATAATTTATTGGTGATAGAGTCAAGGTTCCCCTGAACAGATGTTTCTGTTCCCACTACTGAATCTTTATTTATCAAGGGTCTTTAAAAATAAAAAAATTTCACTGGGCATGATGGACATGCCTGTAATCCTAGTGACTTGGGAGGCAGGAAGATCAAAAGTTCAAGGCCAGCCTCAGCAATTTAGTGACACTGTCTCAAAATAAAAAAAGTAAGTTGATAAGGGCCAGGGATGTAGGTCACTGGTAGAGCATTTCTCGGTTCAATCTCTAGTACCAGAAAAAAAATTTCTATCATTTAAACCAAAATGAGAATGTAAGTTGTCAGTCTAACAAAGGTCCTATTGCAATGACCAGCATCTGCAGTGACACTCTGGCCTTCTGGAAGAGGCTTAGAAGTTCTCCTAGATAATTATGATGAAAAATTCTTCTAACTTTATGAAACTTTAAATCAATTTAAGGACATTGATTGCTTCTAGTTTGGGAATGTTTAGATGCCTATGTTTATATCACATATAAGTGAATATTTTCTCACCCAGGGAATATTCAGAAAACAATGAGAACTACATTGAAGTGCCGCTGATTTTTAATCCAGTCCTAAGAGAGGATTTGGATACAGATTTTAAATGTGTTGTCCTTAATACACTGAGTTTTCAGACACTACGTACCACAGTCAAAGAAGGTATGTACATTGGGGACAAGGGAGAAAACAACACATTGAATGTTCTATGGATGCTGGACAAAGCTATGAGTTCTCCAGAAGATTCCTTGGGTGGTCTTCTTGCATTGCCTATTGGGGGAGCACAGAAAGCAAATCTTCCATTTTTAATTTTTTTTTTTTTTAGTATGAAGGAGGCTGGACATTGGGAGATAATACTCAAATACAAAGTTTAAACAGCAAAATAAGTTTTGGCAAAGGTTAAATAACAAAATAAGTTATAGCAAAATAAGTTCTGCTCTGAACTTTTAACTACCCCGTGTTCTCCTGTGGTTCTGCCTTGGATCACCAGGATCAACTCTCTTCACAGGGCTTTTGGAAGAGGGTGGATTGGGGGCTGGGATTGTGGCGCAGTGGTAGCGTGCTTGCCTAGCATGCGTGAGGCACTGGGTTCGATCCTCAGCACCACATAAGAATAAAATAAAGATATTCTGTCCACATACAACTAAAAAAATAAATAAAATTAAAAAAAAAAAAAGAAGAGGGTGGATTGAAAAACTCCATCCTACAAAATCCGGGGACTGGAAGATACCAGGGTTCAGGGCCAAAGCCATTAGGTTACAAAGAGTAAGAGCAAACCTGTAGCCAAATCCACTGGGTGTCCACTTAAGGACATTGAAAAAAGGAAAGCAAGACCCTCATGTCATTATTTTTGACAAAATTTTTTTTTCCTGAATGTTTAAACATTGAGCAGGAAAGGGAGGTGCAGATGGTGGAGCCTCTATTGACAGACTGAGAAGGTAACAGCTCCTAGCCAAAAGCAATTCCCAGCAGGAGTCTCAATGATGCCTTCTGACCTTGCTTGCTAGGAGGAAACTGTTGGGCATACTTTAATTTGGAAAGCTGATGATTTGACCAAGTTTCAGGAGAGGAATCAACACCAGCACAGCTTTTCTCAGCTCTCTGCACTACCAGCATCACACCACCTGGGCCACTAGTTAAAAACACAGATCCCTGGACCCTTCCTAGGTATGCCCAGATGAGTTTTCCTGGTAGGCAGCTGAAGGCTGCAACTTCCCAAGCTCTTTACGTATCGAAGTTTGAGAAACAGGACATAATGTGTGAAGTGTGGCATTTCTGATCATTTTCATGATGAGCAGGTGGCAGAGAAGATAGTGAGATTGTTACTGTACAGATCTGGACATGGGGATCCCATAAGAAGCAGTTTTCTCCCTTTGGGAAACCAGACTAGTGAGCCAAAGGAACACATGCTGTGTTTGGTCCTGATGCTGGAAACCTTTAACATGTTTTCATCACCAGAGCCCTATGTCTGTGTCCTTGGCTGGGCAGGCTGTGACTGATCCCAGAGGGCTGAGACTTTCCTAAGGACCAAGAAGCATATTCAGACCACCTGAGAAAATCATAAGCTTCATTTATTTCTAATTTGTGTAAAATTTTAAGGTATAGGAATCCTCTGGAGAATCAGATTGTGAGTATGTTGATTCCTGAATGTCTAACCAGACATGGCAAATAAAAACTTAAAAAGGTGAAATTATGGCCTCAAAAACAACATGTTTAATAACATTCTGTTCCCATATGTACTATTTAACTTTTTGTTTACAGTTTCTTCCTATATTTCCATAACCCGGAGATGCCAAGAAATGGAATATGCAATTGCTGGGTCTGAATAATGATCTTGGCATCAAGGACCTTGACTCTAAGTTTGTTTTCCTTTGTTTCCTTAGTAAATCCTCATGATACCCATGCTCATTGGAAAAAGGCAAATAGTTCCCTGGCCATGTCACAGACGGCTAACTGAGATGTCAATAGCATCTTAAGTGTATGCTGTCCACAGTTGAAACACTTGGTCCCTTGGCACTGGACCCTACTTTGTGATGTTCTTGATAACAAATGTTATCTCACTTTGATTGTTTCTTTAGTGTCTCCGATGTCATTCTCAAATGTCCTTGATCTTCGTGTAAGGAACTGTCTGGAAATCGATGTGCATTTCTCCCCTTCCTTTCTTCTCTGTAAGCCTGCGCTGCCCTGTCCTGTTTTGCAATGAGACACTGGTCCATCCTGATGTGCCTCTGTTTTCCCCACAGCTTCCTCCACGTTCTCCTGGGGTATTGCACTGGCCCCCCTGTCGCTGGTCTTCTTGGTTTTAGGGGCCATATGGATGTATAAACGGTGTAAACATAGAACTGAGAAAGCAGATGGGCTGACAGCGCTGAAGACTGGCCTCTGAGACTCCCCGTCCCAGCTCTGTGCAATAAAGGAAGTGAGAATGCCAACCCGATTGCTGTCCTTCTCCTCTTCCTTCATTTTTATTGGTTCTTTTTGGTTATATGTGACAGTAGAATCCATTTTGACGTAATTATAAAAGCATGGAATATAGCTTGTTCTAATTCAGTCCCAGCACCTCTCCTCCCCTCCCGCAACCCTCTACTGATCTTTCTGCCATTTAACCATAGTTTTTTTTTTTAAAAAATAATTTTGTGTGCATGTACATGATGGCGAGATTCCCTGTGGTGTATTCATATATGTACATTCGAAAGTTATGTCAGATTCATTCCACCTCCTCCTTTCCCCCCTCCCTTCCCTTCATTCTGGCTGTGCCTTTTTGAGGAACCCTTCTCTTGTTGAGTTGTTTAACAAAGCTGTGGTGCCTGTAGTGGGTCTATAGTAAAGGACTGAAGTCTTGTAGTCCTTATTTTTCTGAAAATCAGTGACAGGAGCAAATGTGCAGATGAGTGGGTGTGAATAGCTTTCCATTACTTGTGATCTCTTTTAACAAATGAGGAGTGGAAAACCTCTAAATGAATTTTGAAATTCATCTGGTCACTCAACAAAATATACATTAAAGTTTGTCTAGGCTGTGTGGAAGATGGTGTAATACATAGTTGACAGCTTGCCATTCAGAGGAGGAAATTTTGTTTTGATCCTGGCAGGGATGACTTAGAAATACTCAAGTGGAGAATCAATATGAGTTGGTGAATTCTTTAGGAAAGATGATCCAAAAATAGTGATTAACAAAGAATTAGGATGATTAGAAAAATACACCAGCTGCAGCATATTGGCAAATGGAGAAATGACCCAACTTCATAACAACACTTCTGAGAACAAGGAGGACTCTGAACTAATTATATGCAAATTGGAAAAATGGAATCAAAGCCTCTTTTATATCATACACCAAAAGAATTACAGATGGATAAATGGGTTGAATTAAAACAAAAACAAATGGCAGGAGGATCAGCCTGGCTCACTCCTTCACCTATTTGTTACTCTGTTTAAATGTGACTTACTCTATTTAAATATGACTTACCCTCATTATTGCTTTGTGCCTTTGAAGCTCTTCCCATGGGAACTTGTATTGTGTATATGCCTGCTCATCTCCTTTCTGTGTTCCCCACTCAGATGGAATATCTGTGAGGGCAGAGATGTCATTTTTAAAAAATTATTTTTTAGTTGTAGATGGGCCCACTACCTTTATTTTATTTATTTATTTTTATGTGGTACTGAGGATCGAACCCTCAGTACCACATAAAAATAGAGAGCACTCTACCTCTGAGCCACAACCCCAGGCCCCAGAGATGTCATTTTGATCATAGGTGTATCCCCAGTCTTGTAAAGGCATATTTATGAATATTTATTTACAGAGTAAATGAAAATAAGATGAACCCTCTCGTGTTCACTCCCCATCAAAGAACTTCAAGAGTAAAGGTTGGTAGGCTTAATTATAATTTCTACATAATAAAATAGTGAAGATAAAATTTAAAGGAAATTATGTCAGATAAGTTAAAGCATTAACAACACAAAGTTTTATGAAAGGCATCTTTCTTTGTCCCTTTCGGCTGCTATAATCAAATACCATAAATTGAGGGCTTATAAAGAACAGGAATTTAATTCTCTTATTTCTGAAGGTTGAGAAGTCCAGGATGAAGACATTAGCAGACTGGGTGTCTGGTGAGGGCAGCTTCCTGGTTCATAGAAGGCTGTCCTCATGACTCGGTCACCTCCCAGGGACCCCACCTCCCTCTACCACCTCATAGGGGTTTAAGGTTTCCAAACACAAATTTTAGGAAGACATAAACATTCAGTCTAGTAGCTCATCACCCTACTTGTGGAGAATGTGAGTGGGGACCACGTGGACAAATGACAATCAGAGATGCAAATTAAAGCTGCTCAGAGATACCAAGGCGCTCACATCATCAAGGGCTCAAGAATGAGATCCAGGCAGTTAGGAAGCTGTCACTTTCACACCTTGTAATTCAGTTTATAATTTGGCCTTGGGAAATAAAAAGGCAATATGGACCAAGTCAGGGGCCCTGGGGCCAACTTGCACCCACTTGTAAGTGCCAAGCATCTGCCTCTTTTCCCATCTCTGTTCACTGATATCATGTTGACAATGAAAATCCATCATCGTCAGAATATTTTCCCATTAAAAACTGGAAAATGGCACAGATCAGTACTCTTCTCTCCAGCATATTGCTAAAAGAGTCAGACTAGGGCCAAAGAGATGCCCAGGAGTTTAGTTTAAGAAATAATGCCATGAGCCAGGCGTGGTGGTGCATGCCTGTAATCCCAGCAGCTCAGGAGGCTGAGGCAGGAGGATGGCGAGTTCAGAGCCAGCTTCAGCAAAAGTGAGGTGCTAACAACTCAGTGAGACCCTGTCTATAAATAAAATACACAATAAGGCTGGGGATATGGCTCAGTGGTCAAGTGCCCCTGAATTCAATCCCCAGTATACCTCCCCCAAAAAGAAATTTCATAAAAGAAAATGGTTAGAGAATGAACTAGTTTAGTGAAAGCTATTACTAGATTTCCTTGGTCCGAGTCCAAGCGCTGCCTGTGTGGTTTGGGGGCAAGTCTTTAATCTCAGAATTCATCAGTTTTGTCATCTGAAAAATGAGGATAATCACAGTGACTGTTTTGACTATTTAGCTCTATTTTACATTTTTATATTTTATCTTTCCTTTAAAATTTTTTAACTGTAGTAAACTACTTAATAATTAAAAACATAGTAGGAACAGACAAAAATTTGAAATAGTTATATTGTTTTAAACCAAGTGTGGATAAACTGTAGCCTGGGGGCCAGATATGGTCTGCCCTCTGTTTTTGTAACTTGCAAATTATTAGAAGAGAGCTACCCCTAGTTGATTCTGTACTGCCTTTGACTGTTTTTACTCCTTGAAGACAGAGTATTGAGGAAGCAAAACCTAAAATATCTACTTTCTGGTCTATTATAGAAAAAGACTGCCTCTGCTGGGCACAGTGGCGCATGCCTGTAATCTCAGCACTTTGGGAGGCTGAGACTGAAGAATCGTGAGTTCAAAGCTAGTCTCAGCAATGGCGAGGCGCTAAGCAACTCAGTGAGACTCTGTCTCTCAATAGAACACAAAATAGGGCTGGGGATGTGGCTCAGTGGTGGAGTACCTCTGAGTTCAATCCCCGGTACCAAAAATAAAATAAAATAAAAATAATAAAATAAAATAAATAACAAAATATAAAATAAAATAAGATAATAAAATAAAATAAAATAAAAAAGACTGCCTCCCTCTGGTTTAGACTAAGGAAAACCTGGAAGGTTTTTGACCTTGGCTGTTGTATTTCTCCACCTTCTGTTCCTTTCTTCTCCTATTTTCTAAGCATATGGGGAAGGAGAGGAAGTAGGAAGGGGAGGCAGAGGCCTTTGAGCACCTAATCAAAGCAGGATTTTCCCCATGCAAAGAAGGAAACAAGGTGCATGATGGAAGGTCCAGGTGAGGACATCAAAAACTGCTTCTGCATCTGCGCGTTGGGTACCATGGGGCACTTATCTCTCTTCCTTCCTGGGACTCCTCCAGGGCTCTCTGGAGTTCCCCACTTGCAGATTCTGGCAGTTTCAGCACTGACCCAGAAAAGAAACTGCATCCAGAAAGAACTGCCAACAACTTCTCAGAACCTCTTTGTGCAACCCGGGTCTGTATTTCCTCCTCTTCAACAGGTTCAGGAATGTGGGGCTATGCTGTTTAGGAAAAACACAATGGATTTATGCTCATATTGTGGAATAAGTGTGATATTGGGGTTGATACAATTTTTAAAAAGAGTTGCTTCTTTCTAAGAGACAAACTGCATTATTTATGGGATGATATCTGAAATAGGATTCAAAATTATCTAGTACTGGGTTGGGACAGTAGATGAAATAAGATTGGCTGGGTGTTGATAACCACTGATGTCCACCGTGGCTACATGGGGTTCCTTAGGCCATTCTCTCTACTTTTGCGTCTGTTTGAAAATTTCCTTAGTAAAGAGGAGAATGCAATGTAGGAACAACCCGCATGGATAAGGTATAGGAACTGCAGTAAAATAGGACAGTGGATTTTATAGTGGTAAAATAAACTACTATAATAAATAAACTGCTTGCAACAATATGGATGGACTTTAGAAATATGTTATTAAGTCAATAAATTCCAGAAATGTTTCCTTCTAGCTTGATGCTTTTTTTTACGTAAAGTGAAAAACAACTAAAACTAAGCAGTCTCTCTCTCTCTCTCTCTCCACACATACACACACACACACACACACACACACATACACCCTATGGTTAAAGTTATGTCACATACATGCTTTTACATGTGTGTGGATAGTGATTATGTCAGGTAGAGCTGGGATGGGATGGGAAGATGAAAATTGCATTGGGTTCTTGGTTTCATGATAGGCAGAGGATTATTATTGCTTAAGTTATCATCAGATAAACAGATTAAGAAACAGGTCATTCAGGGACCAATGGAGAATGTGTATCTTGAATCAAGGATTATGAGTTATTATTATAACTCTCCGCACCTGAGTCCATGTTAAACCCACAAGTGTAACAAGTCGGCTTCTTAATGTGACTCATCTCATCTCTCTTGGGTTGAGTCTATCGTTTTAATTTTCAGAAGGTGGATTGTTAAACTGTGCCTCTATGACAGATGGAGGGAAGGGAGAGACAAGGTGTGGAGACTTGCACCGCCTCTGAGAAAAAAAGCAAACCTTAGGTGATAAGATGTCACCTCTCAAAACTAACCAAAGACGACAGAGGATAGCACCAACAGGCACAAATATTTATTTATGCACTCAAAGTAAATTAAACGTTTCTAGTATTTCAAATATTTGTGAGACACTATAGGGGCTCTTGTAAAGAAAGAGTGGGATGTATAGTTCCTGGAAGTTCTCAAGGCAAGAGTTTTCTTGCTCACTGATGCACTGGGCAGAGTGTCTTGGCACTGGTAGAAGGCAGTTACAGAGTGTTTGCTGAGCCAATAAATGACATGTTACTTGGATTTTCCAGGCCTGTGTGAACAAATGGGGTCCCATTACTAGCACTCAGTTAAATTCCCCTTCTGCTCCTGCTCTCAAACTTGCACTGATTTTTACCATGACCTTCTACCAAGAGTTTGCTCGGACACACAAATGCTACTTGTGTTTTTGTGGTTGTTTTCCTGTATGTGTGGACTCCAACCATGGGCATCTGCCATGCATGCCACTTTTTCAGGGCTACTTGTTACTGTCATTGGGCTCCAAGAAATCACTGTCATCCCCCGAAGGCACTGCCTTGGGTGTCTGGAGGACAAGCTGTCCAGCTGTCACTCTGGGCTACAGTCTCACCGTGCACTCATGGAAGTTCCCCTTCCATAGCTCATGTGGCTGGCTAGGCTCCAAAGCAGAGGTGGTGTGTTATTGCCCCTTTCTATAAGCTCACTCACCAGTGCGTCCTTCTCCCTGGCTCGTTTACAAAACCACTTCCTCAGACAAAACAAAGAGAAACAAAGCCTCCTGTAAAGAGACTCCTACTGCCCACTTGTTCTTCAGAAGCTGCTTAGTCTACAGTCACCAGGTTCCTGAGGAATCCCAATCCACTGGGGCCAGGCATGACACAGCTAGATGGAAAGATTGGGCCAGAGATTGTTTTAGATGAAAAATAAGAGAAAAAAAAAAAAAACAAGAATGAAGAAAAGGAAAACCAACATGTTAGTGTCTTCAATGTGCTAGATTTTACCCAATTTAATGCTAAAAATAAAGTTTACCAGGCAAGTATTTTACCCCCCATTCTCAAGGTAAGGAACTGAAGCTTATTACTTATATCTTAGACAGTGTAGCTTAGAGGGGCAGCTGCAGTGAGTGTCCTGAAACTGAATCTCAGAATTTGAACACAGCTGGAGAACAGCTGGGCCCTAGCAGGGGCTGGTCTGAGTCAAGGTTACAGCAGGAAGGAACAGAGTAAATATTTGCATTCTCAGGGGTAACCCAAGTCCCAAGAAGAGCTGAGCCACATATATTCAGTTCCTTCCCCAAACTCCAGAAAATGTATTTGGAATCTGTGAGGGGACTAGAGGGACTCTACCGTGATCCCTCTATAGGGAAGGAAGCATCAGAAATGGGAACCAAGTGTCTCTCTTTCCTACAGTGTTCCCCAGTGGTTTGTTGGCTTAGCCTATGGGACCCCCAAACCAGTCATCAAGTTCATCAAGGCTTTGCTGGTTTTCACTGGCAATGATGAGCTGCCCATCAAAACAGTCCTGCCCCTTGACCTTCCTGAGCCTGCTTTCTTAGGGAAATACCAGTGTGATTCTTTGAATCTTTCTGAGCGCTCTGGAGGATAACGTATACTTAGCCCCCAGAAAGCTCAAAAATGGTTAGGAACTGTATGCAAATTAAATTAGTTTCAAAACTATGCTAACCCTAAGGCTGACCATTCATCTTGTTGCATTTCCTATTGCAAATTGCTGTTTGAAAATATAGGTGTTATTATTATGCAGATATGGTGAGGCCACTAGATCAAGGTACAAGTTCACTAGAGGAAACACAGTATTATACTTACAGAGCTCAAGAGGCGGAGGCATGCCACACCATGGGGAGGGGGCATGGGAAGCATGAGGCTTGGTCAGGAGGCAGCCAGGGGAAGCTTTCTGTGAGGCAGAGATGAGTGAGACAGGGAGGAAAGATATGATTGGCTGGCCTGAATTATCAATGAGCTCTGGGGTGTAGGGGCCGTTCCTAGCTGGGCAGATGTGTAGTGATACAGAGTGGGAGAGCTCCATAAAGCTGGGGGGGGGAGGGGCAGTTTCTCCAGGGCAGCGGGTTTCCAGGTGTGGGAACCATCAGAAACACGCAGCCAATACAACTTCATCCAGCATTGTCTGAAATGTGCATCAGAAGTTTTGCAAGGAAATTAAATAGCCCAAAGTAAAGATCCAACAAAATAGATGCTCCCAATATTATTTTTTAACAAGAATACCAAGTTTCCTTTATTAAGCGCAGTAAAGCATCCACCATAAGATCTTGCAAGTATGAACAGCAAAAAGTGTTGCACTGAAATGTAGCCTTGGCAATATCCAAAAAGGATGTAAAGCAAACCTTAAAAATTTTGAAATTAAAATCTTAGTTTCCCCTTCCAGAATTCCTTCTTGTTGAACCCCAGCAAGAGGGGTTTCAGTCTGGGTTGTCATTTTTTTTTTCAGGGAAGGGTGTGGCTCCTTAGGATCTTGGGCACAGAATTGGGCTCTCATATGTCCCCTTTTGAAGAGTTCCAGGTGTCAATGCAAGATTAGCACAGCCCTGGCCAATCTGCACTACGTTTTTAAAACAAGCCATTTCTGGGCACTGGAGTAGATTCCCCAAGCAAACGCTGCTCTCAGGACCCTGTACTGAATGTTGACAGTGGCCACAGCAGAGTCTTGAGGGTATCCAAGGGAAGATGGAGACCAGCCCAGCTGCTAGTTCTCTGCATGTGGAACAGAAGTCTCACCCCCAGGAACTCACTAGGAATTATAGGCCTGTTGACTAGAGGCTTGAGGTGATCCAAAGTCTGTAGTTTAGTAAATTTTTCAGGTGATTCTTATGCACAAAGGCTGAGCACCACTGTTCTTATGGATAGTCTAGAATCCATGAGCTGAGAATATAAGCCATTTTTGGCCAATTAGCCTAACAGGAGTTAGTGAAATCACAATGCTCATTGCATCTGGGGGAAATTCCACCCATGCATCTTCATCTCACTCAGTATCTGGGAACCTGTGCTTTCTTGAATAAGGTGTTCATCTTCAGGGGTACCCCCAATTGCTCAGGCTCAGGTCCCTTTTCTTGGTGACTTTATTCCCATCCAGCATATTTGGAATTTCTCATGATGCTTCTTCCTGAGAATGCTCGTTTCAGTCCTGGCTGGTGACAGAGTTCCCTGTCTTTGTAGTCAGCAGTTGCTATGGCCTCCTCCTCCAGAATTTTCTAGACCTCTGCCCCTTTTCCAAGGAAAGCGCTCTTTCCCAGCCCCACTCCAGCTGCATAATTGCCCTCAGCAGGTCACCCACACTGCCTGCATCCTGGGATCCCAGTAGGAATTGCTCTGTCAGCATGTGCTAGCAGCACGTGATTTCCTTCAGCTTTTGAGTGTTCAAGATGCTCTGATGTGTTTCTCTCACAAAAATATTTTTCAGAAGCGGAGGAATACACCTTGAGTGAATGTGTAATGGTTAAATGGGAGGTTCCCAGTGCTGGCTGCAGACTGGGATCATCTGGGGAGATGAAAGCCAAATGGCTGGTGACTGGGCCAGCCCCAGGCATTCTGCTGTAAGTGGCCTGGGCTGTGGGAATTGCCAGAGCTGTGCAGGTGGTTCTAATGGGATTGAATCCCTGGTTTTACCTCTTCTTTTCTATTGCCTATGGGCTGGTGCTCTGTGCCTTTGCTTTCTGTACCAGAAATCCATGAATTCACCCACTCATTCTTTCATTCATCTATCATAGCATACTCTTCTAGATTTCTGTCTCATGGGTTTTCCATGTGGCAGTGTACAATCAGTATCTTTGGGCATGTCAGAAACACCCTGGAGAATTTAGGGTATAGAGGAGTCCCAGAGCAGCTTGTTTCTGTCCATGACCTGTCTCCTAAGAAATGGAGAAGGAGACCAGACAAAGCACATCTCCTCTCCCAGGGGTAAGGGTCTGGGTGTTTCCACATGGAAGGAAACATCAGGAGTGGGGACCATGCATGACCTTCTCAAAAAATAAACATTTGTTGGTTATGTCCAAATATTGTAGTACAACTTCTGTTGCTGTTATTCCTGCCCAATTCTTCATTACTGCAAGAGAATTTATTCCCGGGAAAATAGGAACAGAAGAGATAGTTGAGCTGTGGTCAAAAAGTTTGAGTGCCAATTATCTATTGTGTTGGAGGTCAGGCTCCAGGGAATGGAACCAGAGTCTTTTGAAGGCTGTGGTTCAAGCCCTTGTTTCATGTCTGGCATAGTCTCATTCAATGGCTACTGGGACATTTGTATGAGTACGCAATAGACTAGCAGTTGTCCAAAAGATATTTGGAAAAGAGAAGGAGGTCCTTGTAGCCTGGTACACAGTAGGTGACCAACTAATGCTCATGGCATGGACACATGCATGAATGAGTGAATGAATGAATGACTTATGTATTAAAGGGAAGTGGTAAGAGGAAGAACTTCCCCATCAACTATTGGGTTCCCTACAACTGGCTTTGTGTGAATTTTTTCCTCCTCTCTAAATCCTATTTTTTCTTGAAGATTCTGTTCAAATGCCACTACTACTACAAACCCCTTTTCACACACTGGAATAATCTCTCTCAGTCTTAAATTCTCCAAGCACCTTAGCTGGGTCTTTATTTTAGCATTTAGTCCTATTGTCTGTGATGGCTAACTGCATTTTCCTCTTTTCCCTCTGGCTAAACTGTGAGAAACTTGAGGACAGGTTCAAGATCTGATTGATCTTCATGTCTCCAAAGCATTCTGTAAGGTATCTGAGGGAAAAAGCATGTGGTGGACTTGGGCAAAGGCTTTGATGGGGAAAGTTCACAACTGTGAATGAGCCCTGAACAGCCAGAGAAGGGCACCAAGACATAGAAGGACAGTGAAGAGAACAAACTTCCTCTGGCCCTCTGCCCCATGTGAGGGAAGTTGCCAGAACCACCGGTTCCTGATGAGGGATGCAGTTCCTAGGGAGGAGTGAGATCGTCCAAACCAATCAGATCCTCCCCTGGGAGTCTGAACACTCTATAGTCTGCCACTAGAGGGAGCCAAAGTGGACAGATGCTGAAACCTAGGAGTGCGGGGTAAGGGGCATGTTCAGGGCCACACACAGGTGCATATATATATACATATACCAGTTTCACTGTTGTCTTCAGTCACAGTTCCATTTCAGGTTTATGTGTAGCCCAGCATCACACTTTCCATAGCCTGGAACTAGCATTCTCAGTGGTCTCCTGCTTCCACGTTGGCCTTCCCCTCCTGCCTCTCCTATGGGAGCCCATACCTGATCATGCCACTCCTCTGCTTCAAACTTTTTACTAACTGCCAAATGCCCCCAAACTCCTTAATTAAGGTGTAGAGACCTTTTCTAATCTGCTTATTGAGCTCAGGTATCTTGTCTACTCTGTCTCCTTTTAGAATGCAAGCTCTAGGAAGGCAGGGCTTTGTATCTGTTTGATTTACTACTATTCTTTCAGCTTCCAGAAGAGAGGACTTGGCATACTTGCTGGCAGGTGCACAGCAAGTATTTACTGAATGAACAGATAAGTGCTTAGCTGGGTGGCTTCATCTCCCCCCAGTTCTCCAACTCTCTCCTTGCCCACGGCCAGCCACACAGTAGCACTTGCAATTCCCTTCAAGTCTCTATCCTTTCTTGTGTTGCAGCCTTAGCATGTACTATTTTCTGAGGCTTGGAAACTCCTTCATTCTGTCCAATTAGCTGAATCTTCCTTTCTGTTCAGGTCTCCCCTGGAAGCCTTTCCTGAGACCCCCAGAACACCAGGTGGCCATCACAGTTGGAATGGATGTCATTTATTGAACCAATAGGCTCAATTTTTTTTGGTACCACTTAGCCACATCCCCTCCCCTTTTCATATTTGGTGTAGAGACAGGTCTCCCTAAGTTGTTAGGGCCTTATTAAGTTGCTGAGGCTGGCTTTGAACTTGCAATCCTCCTGCCTCAGCCTCCTGAGCTGCATGTACCCAGCTTTAAGTAATTTTTTAAAACATGATCTCATTCATTTACCCAAACCACTAATGATTCCCCTAATCTACATGTGGGGCAATGGAGGGTTTGAAAGCTTCAATAACTTGCCTCAGTTACAAAGCTAGCAATGGGCAGAGGCAGGACTTGGAACTCAATTCCAAGGAGGGCTACCAAGGAGATTATTCCTTACAATCAAAAGAGAAGACTTGAATTCTATTCCACGAATTGCTCCCTCTTCTTCAAAAATCAGAGTCTTTTCTCTTCAACTTTTAACACTGCCAGATTCTGCCCACTGCATCTTCAGCTCCTTTATTTTATCATCAGAAGAGCATTCAAAACCTCCCCTTTACTTTTTAGACTTAAGATATCTGTCAGTGAAGGTTTTGGTGGTGCATGCCAGTAATTCCAGTGGCTCAGGGTGCAGAGCAGGAGGATGGTAAGTTGGAAGCCAGCCTTAGAAACTTAGTGAGGTCCTAAGCAACTTAAAGAGACCCTGTGTCAAAATAAAAAATAAAATAAAGGGCTGGGGATGTGGCTCAGTGGTAAATGAGGATTGAGCCTGGGTTCAAATCCCTGGGAAAGAAGAAAGAAAGAAATAAGAAAGAAAGAAAGCAAGCAAGCAAGCAAGAAAGAAAGAAAGAAAGAAACAGAAAGAAAAGAAAGGAAGGAAGGAAGGAAGGAAAGAAAGAAAAGAAAGAAAGAAAGACAGGAAGGAAGGAAAGAAAGACAGGAAGGAAGGAAGGAAAGGAAAGAAAGGCAGGAAGGAAGGAAGGAAAGAAAGAAAAGAAAAGAAGAAAGAAAGAAAGAAAGAAAGAAAGCAAGCAAGCAAGCAAGCAAGCAAAGATATCTGTCAGCATGTAGGGGAAGCCTGGGAGTTTGGTATGAGCAGGGAGTGAGCCTTTTCCCGGTTATCACTGACACGGTTCTAAATGTTTTCTGTTCTCTGGACTCAGATTTTCCTGTTTAAAAAGGCCTGAAACTGTATCACAGTTGGACACAGAGTACTTGTTGAGCCCTGAATACATATAAGCCTTTGATTCTTTGATTAAATCATTTCAGACGCTAACAAAAATATTTTTAGAATAAACTCCTTTGGGAGTCCTATCAGGTGCTGAGTATACTTTCTCGGTAAGACCTTGGACTTGCTCTGTCTTTCTGAGTCAGCCTGTACTCAGCAGAGTTCATCCTGAGGAAACTTGGGAGACTTATCTTCAAAGTTGAGAGCCTGGATTGATTTCAGACTTCTCCCAGAGATAAAGGATCCTGATAAGAGGGCTCTGGGGTGGCCAGTGCTTTTTGTTTATATATATATAGTTAGAGATATTTCCCCTCTTCATTTAACTTTTTAAATAAAAATTACCTGCAATATATTTGAAATGGTGATCTTTCAAGGGAGGAAATTCATGAAGGGGGTGATGTCAGTGTCCCTTTTCCCACCACCCCCTGAATACAGAGAGCATCTAGTGTTGGATTGGGGGTGAGATAGGTGGGCCATGGCCTTTTGACTTCCCTATGCTGACTGACATCACTGTCACTATATTTCTTAAGTTACAATTTTTCTTTAATAGCCCAAAGGAGATTCTCTGTCACTTCCTGCATAGACGATGACTTTCAAATAACACCCATTAAACACCGCCATGAGTAAGACACTGTACTTGGTGAGGGCTTGGGAGGAAGCACACTAGTGGATTGTGCAGTAGTTTTCTGCCCTCCAGGAGCTTGTGGGATGAGAGCTGGCAGGACATTTCCACAGGTTGAGCATGCTTTCCCTGGCTGAGCCAGCTTGTGGTGCCCTTGAGGCACAGGGAAACACAAATGGCAACCAAAAGTCTTCTTTAGCTCTAGCTCTGTATCAATTGGGGATGCATTTGGCTGCAAGGAACAGTCAAGAACCAGTGGAGAGTTATTTAAACAAAAATGAGTGCTTATTTTTCTCACAGTACCAAAGGTATGAAGGCGCAGCAGCTCAGTGATGTTAGAGTCATGCTGCCTTCAGTTTTTGTTTTTTACCTCATGGTTACAAGATGATTGTTGGAGTAGCAGATGTGACATCTACAGTCCAGGCAGATAGAAAGGTAAAGGGAACATCGGCCCTATTTTTACTTTTCCCAATAAACCTTTCTCATAGCTCCCTGCAGATTTCTGCTTCTGTCTCAGTGATCAGAACTGTCATATGGCTTCCCTGTTCCTGCAAGCCTAGTTTCACGCACTCCATTTTCTACCTTAATGCTTTTTCTGAAGGTTTGCTTTTCTGTTATTAAAGTCCCCATTTCCTATGATTCTAGCAAGATATTTTTGTGGGCTGATTTGAAGACAGCAGGTGTGGCCTGCAGCATGTGGCTTCCAGGAAGTGCTTCTGCTGGCACCTGTGTCAGGGAGCCCCACACCTGGCTCTCAGGCCTGACTGCCCCTCTCCTGGAACTACTTCTTTTCCCAGTGGGAACATTGTTTTTAGGGTTATAGGACAGCTGGTGATCCCTGACTTGGGGAAGGGGATGAATTTGGAACAAGGCTGGATGTCAAGTCTTGTGCAATTGAACAATCCTAGGAAATTCAGACAGACAAAAACCAGGATGGGCTGACACAGACATGCCTGGGTTCTTGCTGACCACAGAGTTTATAAGCTTTTTATGCTGGGATTTGGAAGGAAGAAAGGGGGGAAGGAGTAAGAGAGAGATAAGAGATGGAGCAAGAATGAGATAGGAAGGGAGGAAAAAAGGAGAGAGAAAGGAAAGAAGGGAGGGAGAGGAAGAAAGCATGAGAAGGAGAAGAAGAGAGAGGTAGGGAAAGAGGAAGGGAGGAAGGAAGGGATAGAGGAAAAGAAAGGACCAGAGAGAATGATCAAAACAGCTAAAACATTTCAACTGTATTAGAGGGAGGGAAAGAAAGGGGGGGAGGAGAAGGGAAAGGGAGAGAGAGGAGAGAGGGTAGAGAGAAGACACATAAAATACACAAACAAGCTCAGATATCTGAACTGTACTGGAGAGGAGACTGCGGTAAATGCAAGTTCCCACAGTGCTCTGCAGGGGCATGGAGGGGATTCCCAGGGTGCTTGTGTGTGTCAGTTGGAGGGAGCTAAGTAAAAAGGAAAAAAGAACATCTTGACTTTTTGTTCATTTGTTCATGCAACAAATATAAATTTTTCCTTTTTCGGTTGCCTGCTCTGTGGGAGCTTAATTTTTACAGAGAAGTCAAAGATGATATAATGAGCCTAATATAATATAAACTTGTGCAAAGTGTGGTGCTGTGATTAGGTATAATCAGAGGAACCCACCTGCTGGGAGGCCAGATAAAGATATTTAAGGAAGGGTGAGATTTCCACACGGTGATGGTGGGGGCGGGGAGCGCTCCTCATTAGGAGAAACAGATGGAGCAGGTACAGGGCTGCCCAGGTGTGGGAGAGGTGAGCGGTCTGTACATCTGAAAAGTGCTCAAAATGAGCAGAGATTGGGATAACGATGGACCAGACAGTTTTTTCATTTTCTGAACTTGTGTTGTGCTTAGAACAATCCTATAAAGTTAGAATTCCCTTAGTGTTCGTTCCCTTGAAGGTAAATCCTGACACAAAGACTTGGAGGCAAGTTGTCTATCAGGGAGGCAATTCCAGTTAGCAGAAGTGAGGGAGACTGGAGAGTGGGCCAGGAATTAAGCAAACACCATGTTAAAGTGAGTCACGGAGGTCCCTACCATGGCCAGTGCCACTGTTGTCCCACTGGGATCTCCTGGAAAGCACTATTGGTTCTCCGTGTCTGTGGGTCCACATTCCAAATTCAACCAACCACAGGTACAGACATATTTAGGTCTATGATGGTTGCATCTGTATAGAACATGTCCATTTTTTTTGTGATGAATCCGTAAACAATGTAGTATAACAACTGTTGATAACGTGTGCAATGTGATGCAATCTAGAGATGATATAAAGCATACAGGAGGATATGTATGGGTCACATGCAATGTTATGCAATTTTATAGAAGGGATGTGAGCATCTGTGAAATTTGGTGTCCATGGGGAGATGGGTTGTAAAACCAATTTCCAACAGATACTGAGGTATATCTGCATATAAAGGTCTTCCACAATGCTTTTTTCCTTGAAGAAATGGATGCAAATCAAGAGCAAAGGGTTTATGGGCTGGTAGGGTGCATGCCTAGCATGCATAAGGCT
>PVHX01010742.1:8733-68789 GCA_004024805.1 Geosciurus inauris | reverse complement strand
GGTGGGAGGAAGGAAAGGGGAATGGGCATAGTAATGATGGTTATTTGAGATGGTCATTACTACCCCTGGCACATCTATGAAGACTCTAATGGTGTGACTTTATCTGGTTTGCAATCAGAGAAATGGAAAAACTGAGCTCTGGTTATGTACTATGACTTGAAATGCATTTAAATAAAATAACTAAATTTAAAAAAAAATATCAAGATGAAAGTGAGCAAAGCATCAATATACCTATGTCTCTACTCCTAAACTCTTAGGGAAATTTCTAGGAATCTTTGAGAACAGCTAAGCATATTCTGAAGAAATGGGCAGGGTAACCATATATTATCTAAAGAAATTTGATTGTTACCAATATGAGGGTAACCCTATGTTGCTAGGTAAAAAAGGACTTTGTGTAGACTTCTTTTATCATTTGGATATAAGATGTCCCCCCAAAGCTCCTGTTGATGCAGGAATATTCAGAAGTAAATGATTAGATCATGACTGGTATGACCTGATCTGTCCATCTTATTTGAATGAATTAGCTGAGTGGTTATTATAGGTAAGTGGGGTGTGTCTGGAGGAGGTAGGGCACTAAAGGTGTGCCCTGGAAGGCTACATCTTCCCTCAGTTCCTGTTCCCACCAGGAGCTGAGCAGCTCTCATCTGTTGGGCTGTTCCCCGGAGGTATGCTGCCTCACCATGGGCCCAGGGCAATGGAGGTGGCTTTTTATGGATTAAGACCTCTCAAACTGTGAGCCCCAAAAAACTTTTCTGCCTTTAAGTTGTTCTTTTTTGAGGTATTTTAGTCATGATGATGTAAAGCTAACTGAAGCTACATCTGAAACACATTATTTTGAGTGCTTGTGTGGTACTGGGAATTTTTTTTTTAATTTTTTTTTTTAGTTGTTGATGGACACAATGTCTTTATTTTATTGCTTTGTATGTGGTGCTGAGGATCGAACCCAGGGCCTCACACATGCGAGGCAAGCGCTCTACCGCTGAGCTACAATCCCAGCCCCAGGTACTGGGAATTTAACCCACAGATGCTCTACCACTAAGGTATATCCACAGCCCTTTTCTATTTTTATTTTCAGACAGTATCTTCCTAAGTTGCTGAGGCTAGCATCAAATTTGCAATCCTCCTGCCTCAGCCCCATGATTTGCTGGGAGTACAGATACGTGGCACCATGCCCAACTTAAAATGTCTTTTTAAATGCCTTCTCTTCTAAGAAAACTGGCTAATACCAGTTAAAGATTCTATCAGTACTCTAAAATTCCAATATTATTTGTTGTTTAATATTTTAAGAACTGCACGATTTTTTTCCCTTTGATATAGAACTCTGCATTCATTTTTTATGGCTCCACAATAGAAAGCATTAAAATCTAGTCATCTCTGTAATCACTCAATTTATCATTGTAGTATATAAAAGTATATAAAAAAGCAGATTTTGTGGCTGAGACAATCAGATGATATAATTTTTTCAATAAAAATATTTAAAGAACTATGCAATCGTTACTGAAATATTAGTTTCATAAAGGAAAGTGATATGAAATAATTTTATTTGGAAAGAAAAATGAACAGCAATGAGTAATTTACTAATCATAAGTTTTTTTGAAAATACAACCCTTTATTTTCTTAATTTTTGATTCTTCTCATGTCTATCTCTATTTTTAGAACTTTTTAAAAATTGCTTCTTATGATTATTTTCCTATCATTCTGTTGGTTCATTCTTTTTTTTACACTCTTTGCTTTTACAAATTTCTACATTCTATTTCTTTTTACATAGGCATTATTTTTATTTCCTTCATTATATGTAGTATTGTTCTTTCATTAAGTTCTCATTATAAAAATTGAAGAATTTACCTTAAAATAATATTTTTCAAAATAAGCATTTTTTATTTAATGTCTCCCTTATTTGTTCACTAAGCATACTTCAAAAACTTCATTAAAGTTTCTTATTTTATGTGTTCTCTGACAGATACATTTTCCATGTGAACCAGTAAGTATTCCTTATATTCCTCAATAAACAATTTTGCAACCTTGCTTTTGTGCAAGTAATATCTTCCTTTTATTATAAATTATAAAATTCATGACCTAGTCAATAGCCAAATGACACAGGATATATTGTGATAACATATTTTCTCATATATAAATGTATGAATGAAGTGATAACTTTCTGTGATCATGAGAATACACAGTAATAGCCTTTGTTTCCAAATTATGAAGAATGTTATCTAGGTTTCTCCACATTTGAGAAGTAACAGCTATGAATTTTCTTTAAAATAATTATCTAATTTCCAAAATTAGATTTATGACCTTTGAGTCATAAAGAGAGGATTTATAACAAATACATTTGTTTAAAAAATTCATTGCCAGAAATTACTACTTGATTTTACTTTTTAAGGAATCCTATAATGTCTTTCATTAAAGGTAACTTAAAAAAGTGGTTCTGACTTTAGCCATTGAGTTATTTAAAATCTGAAAAACAAAGAGGAAAATATCCATTTACAGTTTCTATTTACACATTCCCTTTCATGCAAATTCTGATATTACCATTGCATTTTTGCAAATATTGTCCTTTATTATTAGAATTAGTAGTCTTGTGTTTCTAGAAGGTATTTGGCACAGATTTCTGGCACATAATGACATTTCATCTGTCTATCTATTTATTTTTATTTGTTCTTTTTAGATATACATGACAGTATTTTGACATATTATACATACATGGAGTATACCTTATTCTAATTAGGATCCAATTCTTGTGTACATGATTTGGAGTTACACTGGTTGTGTATTCATATGTAAGGACAGGAAAGACTGATTCATTCTACAGTCTTTCAGATGCCCATTGCTCCTTCCTTTCCTTCATTCTCCCTTGTCTAATCCAGTGAACTTCTATTCTTCTCCTCCCTACCCTCCCTTGTTGTGAATTAGCATCCACATATCTGAGAAAACATTCAGCCTTTGGTTTTGTGGGATTGGCTTATTTAACTTAGCCCGATATTCTCCAGTCCAATCCATTTACCAGCAAATGCCATAATTTCATTCTTCTTTATGGCTGAGAAAAATTCCAATGTGTATATATACCACATTTTTTTATCCATTCATCTGTTGAAGGATGCTTAGGTTGGTTCCATAGATTGGCTATTGTGAATTGATCTGCTATAAACATTGGTGTGGCTGTGTTGCTGTAGCATGCTGATTTTAAGTCTTTTTGGTGTAAACAGAGGAATGGTATAACTGGATCAGATGGTTCCATTCCAAGTTTTCTAAGAAATCTCTATACTGCTTTCTTTCTTTCTTTTTTTAAAATATCTTTATTTTATTTATTTATTTTTATGTGGTGCTGAGGATCAAACCCAATGCTTCAAGCATGTGAGGCAAGCTTTCTACGCCTGAGCCACAATCCCAGTCCCTACACTGCTTTCCATTGCACCAATATGCAGTCCAAACAGCAATGTATGAATGAACCTTTCCCCCCACATCCTTGCCAACATTTATTGTTACTTTTATTCTTGATAATTGTCATTCTTACTAGAGTGAAATGAAATCTCAGTATAGTTTTAATTTGCATTTCTCTAATTGTTAGACATGTTAAACATTTTTTTCATATAGTTGTTGATCAGTCATATTTTTTCTTCTGTGAAGTGCCTGTTCAGTTCCTTTTCCATTTATTAATTGAGTTATTTTGTTTGCATTTTATTCATTTTTTGTTTGTTTGTTTGTTTGGTACTGGGAATTGAACTCAGGGACACTCAACCACTAAGCCACATCCCCAGCCCCATTTTGTATTTTATTGAGAGGGTCTCATTCAGTTGCTTAGCACCTTGTTTTTGCTGAGACTGCCTTTGAACTCATGATCCTCCTGCCTCAGCCTCTCGAGCAGCTGGGATTACAGATGTGTGCCACTACACAAGGCATTTATCTTTATTTTTTGTTGTTAAATTTTTTGAGTTCTTTATATATCCTGGAGATTAATGCTCTATCTGAAGTGCAAGTGGCAAAGATTTTCTCCCAATCTATAGGCTCTCTGTTCATGTTCTTGATTGCTTCCTTTGCTGTGTAGAGTTTTTTAGTTTGATACTATCCCATTTATTGATTATTGATTTTACTTCTTGCACTTTAGTAGTCTTGTTGAGAAATTTGGTTCCTAAGCCAACACGATGGAGACTTGGGCCCATTTTCTCTTCTAGTAGTCACAGGGTCTCTGGTCTAATGCCTATATCTTTGATCCAGTTTGAGTTGAGTTTTGTGCAGGGTGAGAAATAGGGGTTTAATTTCATTTTACTACATATGGAATTCCATTTTTCCCAGCACCATTTGTTGAAGAAGCTATCTTTTCTTCGATATATGTTTATGGCACCTTTGTGTAGTATTAAATGACTGCATTTATGTGGGTTTGTCTTTGTGTCTTTTATTCTGTTCCATTGGTCTTCATGTCTGTTTATGTGCCAATACCATGCCATTTTTGTTACTATAGCTGTGCACTACAATTTAAGGTCTTGTATTGGAATGCCTCCTGCATCACTTTTCTAATGATTTCTTTGGCTATTCTTATTTTTCCAAATGAATTTTATGGATGCCTTTTCTCTTTGTGTAAAGAATGTAATCAGAATCTTAATAGGAATTGCATTAAATCTATATAGTGCTTTTGGTAGTATGGCCATTTTGACAATATTGATTCCTCCTTTTCAAGAATCTCCTTCAATTTCTTTCTTTAGCATTCTGTGGTTTTCACTGTAGAGGTCTTTTATCTCTTTTGTTAGATTGATTACGAAGTTTTTTATTTGTTTGTTTGTTTGTTTTGAGGCTATTGTGACTGGGATAGTTTTCCTGATTTCCCTTTCAGGTGATTCTCATTGGTATACAGGAACACAACTAATTTATGGGTGTTATTCTTATATCCTGCTACTTTGCAGAATTTGTTTATGAGTTCTACAAGCTTTCTGGTGGAGGTTTTGGATCTTCTAAATATAGAATCATGTCCTCAGCAAAAAGAGATAGTTTGAGCTTTTATTTCTCTATTCATATCACTTTAATTTCTTTCTTTTGACTAATTGCTCTGGCTAGGGTTTCAAGGATTATGTTGAATAGGAGTGTGAAGGCAGTTCTAAGACAAACATTCATTGCATTGAGCTCATTCATTAAAATAATAGAAACTCACCATATAAATAAACTAACTTAACATCTAAAAGCCCTAGTAAAAGAACAAATCAATAACAAAAGCAGAAGACAGAAAATAATTAAAATCAGAGAAAAAATAATTAAAATTAATAAAATTGAAACAAAAAATCAAAAAATAAATGAAACAAAAATTTGGTTCTTTGAAAAAATAAATAAAATTTATAAACCCTTAGCTAAGCTAATGAAGAGTGAGAAGAAACTCAAACTATTAAAATTCTGATGAAAAAGGAAAATATCACTATGAACACTAGTGAAATACAGATGATAATCAGAAACTACTTTAAAAATCTATATTCCAATAAAATAGAAAATCATGAAGACATCAGCAAATTTCTGGAGACATATGAGCTACCCAAATTGAATCAAGAGGACATAGAAAATTTAAACAGATCAATTTCAAGCAATGAAATGGAAGACACCTTCAAAAGCCTACCAACAAAGAAAAGCCCAGGACCAGACAGGTTCTCAGCTGAGTTCCACCAGAACTTCAAAGAAGAACTTACATTAATACTCCTCAAATTACTCTACGAAATAGAAAAGGAGGGAACCCTTCCAAACTCATTATACAAGGCTCATTCACCCTGACACCAAAACCAGAAAAAGACACATCAAGGAAGGAGAACTTTAGACCAAAAACTATAGACCATCCTGCTAAACATGGATGCAAAAATTCTTAACATACTGGCAAATCACATACAAAAAAACATATTAAAAAGACAGTGCAGGGCTGGGGTGGTGGCTCAGAGTGCTTGCCTAGCATGTGTGATGCACTGGGTTTGATTCTCAACACCACATAAGTAAATAAAATAAAGTCCATTGACAACTAAAAAAAAAAAAAAAATTTTTAAATAAATAAATAAATAAAAATAAAAAGACAGCACACCATGGTCAAGTGGGATTCATTCCAGGGATGCAAGATTGAGTAAATATATGGAAGTCAATAAATGTAATCAACCACATCAATAGACCTAATATTATTTTTAAATAAATAAATAACTGCATAAATAAATATTAAAATTTGGATGTGCTTTATTGATTCATAAGCAATCAGAGTCACATTCCACTATAGTTTTAAGACATTTCGCATTCAACAATTTACCTCACTTTCTAATCCTTACTTTCTTCTGCTTAATTATGAAGAAAATAGTATTTAGTTTATAAAGGTATTTTGAACATTATTTGCAAAACATTATATTAAAAATAAATTATCCAAATGTCCAACATACAGTGATCTTTCAATAAATATTACCTCTTATTTGAAAACAATTTTGGAAATAATTCAATATTGTTTCTTCCTTTTTACATTGCCTATAACAATAGGAGGAATAATCTGGTTTTGTTTGTTTGTTTGTTTGATTTTTGGTACTGGAGATTGAACTCAGGAGCACTCGAACACTGAGCTGCATCCCCAGCCCTATTTTGTATTTTTTTGTAGAGACGAGGTCTCACTGAGTTGCTTAGCGCCTCGCCATTGCTGAGGCTGGCTTTGAACTTGCGATTCTCCTGTCTCAGCCTCCCTAAGTGCTGGGATTACAGGCTTGCGCCATCGCACCCGGCTGAATAAT
Organism: Geosciurus inauris; assembly: GCA_004024805.1. Taxonomy (NCBI): domain Eukaryota; kingdom Metazoa; phylum Chordata; class Mammalia; order Rodentia; family Sciuridae; genus Geosciurus; species Geosciurus inauris. The sequence continues at coordinate 62,058 of PVHX01010742.1, read as the reverse complement.
CTGGTTTTTGAACATAACGAGAACATCTAATAAATGGGAAAGCTGAGATTGAAATTCACATGTATCTGACTAAGATAACATTCTAGCAACCATTAAAATATAGTACATTGGAATGAAATGGAATAAACCCAGGAAATAAAAGAAAAAAGAAAAACAAAACTTTGACACAGAAAAAAATGATTTAGTCCTGTTCTTTAAATCCATTTTCCCATTTCCCATATGGACCAACAATGTCCATAATAACTTAATATAGGTTTAGAAAATGACATTGATGTCCTCCAGGTTGCTTAAAAATAATTAATGAAAAATACCAGATGTAATAAGTGATCAGATGTAGGGATAGAAATTACCCACAAAACAATTATTTCTCCTCATGAACTATTCAAAGATGGTAAAATTCCAAATGATGATGCAAAGGGGAACTAGCAACAACAACAACAACATAAATACATACATATATATATATGCTTATATATATGCTTTGTGTGTGTATATATATATATATATATATATATATATATATATATATACACACTCACACACACATATATGCTTTGTCCTAAATTCCTACATTTGTGAACTATGACAAAGCTAACTGCACTGTGCAGATTATCCTTTCCCAAGCTTATCAGATTTAAACAGCTTGGATTTACACAAATTAGTACTAAAGCTCCCTGTATTTCATTCCTTTCCTCTTCTTTACTGCAAAGACACTAGGATCATAAGGAGATACTAACGTCAGAGGGAATAGATATAGAGTGAGCTGGTTCATCTTATGTAGGTTTTCATCCAATGTGACCTTTGTCCCAAGTGCCTAGTCCACCAGCACATTGTTTCTAAGCATTGCTGCAAATAGCAGAAAGGAGAGCAGAGGGATGTATAGATCTTTCTTCCAAGAGAGAAATCTAGGTCTTTTAGCAATTCTGCCGGTGTAAGTTAGAAGTGAAAGAAACCTATCCATGTACTTCAATCACTTATAATAATTTTTAGATAAACTTTTGTTCTTGTGCATAACTGCAATTATATAATTATAAAAATGCATTTTCTCACTGTATTCTATGACAGAAAGAAAGACAAAAGGAAGGAACACAGGAAAGAAACAAGGATGAAATAAAGGGGACTTCTCATTACAATAGACTTCTATTTTGAAAGTATATAATAAATCATAGTCTAATATCCTGTTGTAAAAATTAGTAAAAGTTGGGAAAAGCACATATATTTTGATAATCTTGATTTTTTAAAATTTTGACTTATTGTTTTAAATAGTTTAATACTCACCAATAATTGAAAAAGTACCAGAAATAGTTCTTGTGTAAACTTCACCCACCTTTCCCCAATGTCATCTTCTATAATAGTAAAATGATGAAAACTAATATTAGGTTGACTGAAACAGGAAAAAACAGATATAGGAGAAGGAAATATAAAATAAACTATATATATATAGAGAGAGACACATATACACATACAGTATATGTGTATGAAGCAAATATATGAAAATATGCACATGTAAATTAAGTCAAAGTTCTCTAATATAAGTCCATTCAAAATCCAAAATTCATTAAATAATTTAAATTTAAAAATAAAAGTGCTAATTGGCTTTTGTTTCTCTACAGTATAGGTTCTAAATCAACTTTAATATTTTCTAAAATGCACCAATTGACAAAGCTTCATGGAGTTAACACTGGAGCTCAAATTACAGTTATAACTAAGAAGTCTACTAAATTTAAATATTGTATTTACTATAATCTGTGGAAAATATCTAAAAAATAGAGATTAAAGTAAAGACACTGTATTTCAGGTATAGTCTTGCTAAACTTTCATAACAATATCCACTGCCGTAAAATATCCCATAATGTACATAGATGCTGTAATGCAATGAGCAGTAAATTCAAATTGATTTAACTCTTCAGTATTTGCAAAATGGCTTGATAAAATGAGAACCCACGGAGTTCCAGTTAAAAATTAATATATCCCAAAAGGTAAAACAGAGTCTTTAAGAATTAATCTCATTATATAAGATCCAGCTTAATAAGAGGGAGATCATCTCCATTGCTTATCTATTTGATAGGCCAATTTGGCCTGTTCTTCAGCTTGAAAAGAATAATGATGTGGTACCATCTACTAAATTCCCTATATCAAATACCCAACATTAACTTCTGAATCTATCTGATCACAACTGATAAATATTTTGCTATTACAGATTTGGCTACTGTGTTCTTTTTGGTGCCTGTCTGAATTGCCTTCCAGCTGCAGTTTTCTTTCATTTCCTAAGGGAACTATGAGAATTTAGCAGCTTTGACATCACACACAATCTTTGCAAAATCTTATCTCCATCCTCCTTTCTCCCGGAGCCCAGGTTTGACATTATATTTATGATATTCTACTCAAAGCACATTTGTTTGACATACTTATGGCTTATATCTACTAGCCATTGGGGATTTTGTGGCAACATATTTCATATATTTATACTTTACTTAATCTAACTGATGTTACTAATTATAAATAATTATAAATATTCCCATATAAGTTGCATATTCTCCATCAAAAGCCCCTAGAGCCTGTCCAAATTAAAATAAACAGGCATTAGTGTTCATACTCTCAGAGACTCCTTCACAGTAAAAGCTTTGACAACCTCCTCTTAGGAATCCCTGAGTCTCTCAAACACCTATGATGGCTATAGTTTCCCAAAGGTTTCTGATGCCAGAAAGTGTTCCTCTTAGTCCTGAGCAATGGTCCATTAAAACAAAATTTACTAGCTGATTTCCAGGTAATCTTAGAATAGAGGTACTCAGAGATCCAGAGCCCATAAGCCTTCATATTTAGTTGCCCATTATGCCTTGGATCATAGAAAAAGTACTCCACAAGAATAACTAGTGGGGCCTCCTTAATGCAGGGTGATTCCAAACCTGGGCCTTTTGGCATATTATACCTACAGGAAAGGATGGACCCACATGTACTCACTCAGGTCCTTTCTGTATGCTACCCAAGAACCCCTTGAGGGAGGTAAATTGAGTAAACACTAAAGGGAGTGTACAGACTGTGTGGATGGCATTGATGCCATCACAAATGTTCAAATTCAGTTAATATTGGTGCTTTTCATGCCTTAGCGAAGAATTTCCTGATAAGGATGACAACAAAAAGTCAAATAATAATTTAAATTACCAGTTATCTTAACCCGAGATGATTTGGCCAACAAAGGGTCCATATTTCATATATATTCCATCTTCTGTTAGGCCATATTCTAATAGTCTGAAGTAAATATTTACATAAAGGTTTCAGAGCATTTTATGCCTCACAGATATCCAAAATACAAATCAAAATCACATATGTCCCTACATACACTAAGATCATAATGAAAGGCCGTGTCACAACTCTATCCCTCTTAGATTTACAGATATTACTGATAGTAACCAAGATATACATTACATTTTTCAGAAAACACATTTCTGGCTTTAACAAAGCATTCAATGAAGTTTTCATATCCCATATAGATCCCAGACAGCTGTCAATTAGATACATAAGGATATACTCAAACATCTCTCCTAATCAAACATCTCTTATTTAAAATTCAGTCTGATGAATGGACCACCAAATTGTTCTCTCCTTATTCCAGTAGTCAATCTATCTTAATTCAAGGCCTTGTCAGACTTACACTGTTAGTCAGTTTTCTGCAACTGTAGCAACCTATAAAGATAGAGACTTATTTTGGCTCATGGTTTCAGAGGTTTCAGCCCATGATCTATTGGCCCCATCATTCTGGGTGTAGGGACAGTGAGCATATCAAGACAGGGATCTCAAGGTGGAGCAAAACTACTAACCAATTGGCTGCTGTAAAAAAGAGAAAAAGGACAAGACTGGGGTCCCATTATCCTCTTGTATTTTATGCTCCCAATAATTAGAAGACTGAGAAGAATGCCCACTGGGCCCCACATCGTAGTTTCCACTGCCTCCAAATAGCATCACAGGTTGAGGACAAAGCTTTTAATCATGGACTTTTGGAGGTGTTCTGGATATATATTATCTTAACACCAACTTAAAAAAACTGTCAGATTTTCATTGCTGTGACAAAAATACCTGACAAGAACAACTTATAGAAGGAAAAGTTTATTTGGGACTCAGGGTTTCAGAGGTCTCAGGCCATGGTCAGTCAACTCCATCGCTTTTGGCCCAAGATGAGGCAGAACATCATGGGGAAGGGATATAGGGGAGGAGAGCTTTCTACCTCATAGCAGACAGGAAGGAGAGAGAGGAAAGGTGGAGCCAGGGGGATAAGATATCATCCTCAAGAACATGACCACAGAGACCTATATTCTCAACCACACCCAACCTGCCTATAGTTGCCACCCAGTACAATAAACCTTTCCAATTATTAATCCATCAAATGGATTAATCTATTAATTAGGTTATGGCTTTCATAATCTAATCACGTCACCTCTGAACGTTCCTGCATTAACACAGGAACTTCTAGGGGGCACTTCATATCTAAACCATAACATGTTCCCATTACCCTTTCCTATATTTAAAAGGGTAATGCTTGCCTGTATGTATAAATACTAGTGTGTGTGTGTGTGTATGTGTGTGTGTGTGTGTGTGTGTTTATGACCATTTAATAATGTTTCCCCCATCTCTATAAAAATTTCCTATTTGTCTGTAACTCTGGAAACCAGATAAAGTGTGCCTACCTTAATGAGACCCATTAGCCATTGGTTGATCCACAGGCCAACATCTTATGTGGAAATTAAAATGTCTGCCACCTCAAACACCTTCCTTATTATTTGAATTATAAGAGGTAACTAATCCAGAATCTCCCTCTAGCCCCTTTCAAGTCATTAAAATTACAGAGTCATTCCATAGACAACATTGACAATCAAAAATAAAGACAGATAGATCCACTTAGTGCATAAAAATCATATTTGGAGATAATAATAAAATCAACACTATATGCTAAAATGACAAAAGCAGATGTCTTCTGGGTTATAATACATAACAGAGGAAAATCAGCATCAGACAGCAAAAACTTGCCAAGTGCAACTGCATATCATTATGTTGCCCATTGGTTTTAGCAATATTTCTCTGGGTACTCTCATTGGTATGCAACTTTGAAGCCCAGATTCTCAAAATAAACTATTCTTTCAACTAAATTCTGCAAATGCTAAGGTCTCACTCTGGTGCACAACTTTGCCTTTGGAGATTACCTCTCACCCTGAAATGGAATACACTTCACCTTGGATACTAAACACTTCCCCCTAGTAATACATATAAGCTGCCTCTCCTAACATGCTGACAAGCTGAACACAGGACATTTACTGTTTTTCTTCCCTTTATGGTAATGATTCTACTATGTTTCCCAAGATTTTTGATTGTTTAACCTATGATTCTGGTATACTCTTGCTCTCTGCCAATATGTACATGCCTATACTTTCATGCTTAAAGGGAAATATGGCAGAGGCTATTTATATGTATGCCATTCTAAAAATTAATGGAGATTATTGCTTTCTTTGGGAGGCATTTGACTCATAATGTGATCCTTTTATTCTCCTGGAGAAGAAGACTACCCAAAGTGTCTTATCAACCTCCCTCCCTTCAGCCTTCCACAGCAAACTTCTGCTTAGCATCTCCTATCATGGCCATGATAACCCACCACTTCGCCTTGTATGGTTACACTTTGCTGATCTTTACCAATTCCTTACTAAACTATCAGTTCAATACCCTCAAATAAAACCTGCAGACTTGTCATCTTAACCTGAGAACTATGTCAACATAGTATGTAGTTTTCTTTGCCGTAATTGTTGTGCCCTTGTCTAATTTTGGTATCAGGATAATGCTGGCTTCATAGAATGAATGAATGTGGACATATTCTCTCTTCTTCCAATTCTTGAAATATTTTAAGGAAGATTGGTACTGTGTTTTTCTTTAAATATTTTGTAAAATTTAGCATTGAAGCCATGTGTCCTGGATTTTACTTTGATAGGAGACTTTTTTAGTACTTATTCAATTTCCTTATTCATTATTATCTGTTCAGACTTTCTATTTATTCCCAATTGAATCTCAGTAGGCTGTATGTGCACAGGAATTTATCCATTGCTTTTATGTCATCCAATTTTTTAGCATATAATTGTTCTTAATAGTTTATTATGATCATTTTATTTCTGTGGTATTAGTTATAATGTCTGATTTTTCATCTTTGATCTAATAAACTTGAAATTTCATTTTTTAATTTTTCTATTTAAAGGTATGTGATTTTATTTATCTTTTCAAGAAGCCAACTCTTCATTTCAGAACTTTTGTATTTTGTTGTTGTTGTTGTTGTTCTGGTTCTTTGAACTCAGGACATTTTACCACTGAGCCTCATCCCTGATTCTCTTTATTATTTTGAGACAAGATCTTTCTAACTTGCTTGGGAACTCACTAAATTGCTGAGACTGGCCTCAGACTCATGGTCCTCAAGCCGCAGCCTCTCAAGCAGCTGGAATTACAGGTGTATGCCACCATGCCTAGCTGTTTGTTGTTTTTGTTTTACTATCTATTTATTTCTACTGTGAACTTTATTATTTCCTTCTTTCTCCTGATTTTAGGCTGCATATGGTCTTACTTTTTTAGTTCACTGAGGTACAGTATTCCTGAAGATCATGAAAACCAAAATCCTCAAAAAGTGACTACAAATTAAATTCAACTCCATATTAGAATGATTGTACCACATTATCAACTAGGATTTATTCCTGGAATGTGTAGAACATTCAGTATATGAAAATCAATCAATATAACAAAGTACATTAACAGAATGGAGGATAAAAATCATATGAACATCTCAATAAATGCAGGGAAATCATTTCACAACAATCAACAGTGCTTAATGATTAAAAAAAAAAAAGTACCTAACAAACTAGTAATAGAAGTTAGGTACCTCAACATAATAAAAGCCAAATATAAAAACCCCACAGTGGATATAATATCCACTGTGAAAGACTGAAAGTTTCTCCTCTAAAATGAGGAAAAGGGCAAGGACACCCATTACCCACTTTTGCCACTATTATTTGGCATAGAATTGGAAATTTTAGCCACAGTAGTCAGGCAAGGAAAAAAATAAAAATGAAAGACACTCGGATTGTAAAAGAAGTAACATCATTTATGTTTGCAGATGAGATGCCATACAGAATAAATATTTCATAAGTAAAAAATCATTGTGTTTCTAACATTAACAAAGAAAATTATTAAAGGAAGTTAAGAAAAAATCCATTTCTAATAACATCAAGAAGTTAAAACATTTAGAAATAAACATATCTAAGTAGGTGAAGGATTTGAACACCAAAAACTATAAAATATTGCTCAAGGATATGAAAAAAGAAAAATAATGAAAGATATTTCATATTCATGAATTGGAAGGCTATTGTTAGGATGTTAACACTACCTAAATCAATATGAAGGTACAATTAAATGCCAATCAAAACCCCAACAGCATTTTATTTTATTTTTTGGGGTAAAAATAGAAAAAAATCCTAAGCATCTGTGGAATCTGAAGGGAATCCAAATAGTTGGAACAATTTGACAAAAGAGCAAAGCAGAATCAGTCTTTTTAATTTCAAAACATATTACAAAGCTTTGTTAATCTAAATAGTGCAAAACTAGCATAAATTTGGACATATAAATCAGTTGAACACTACAGAACTAAGAAACAAAGTGTAATTTTTATGGTTAAATGTTCTTTGACAAGGAAGTCAGGACCACTCAATTGGAATAGGACAGTTTTTTCAATCAATAGTGGTGGGAAAATGGAATATACACTGAAGTTAGACAATAACTTTACACCATATTTAAAAAATAAAAAAAATTAAAAATGAAATAAAAATGTAGTACAAACTTGAAACTATACAATTGTTAGAAGAAGTAAGAGGGGAAAAATTTCATGACATTGAGTTTGGCGAGTATTTCCTAGAAATGACAGCAAAAGTACTAGTGAAAAATGTAAAAAGAGACAAGTAGTATTGAAACAAATTTAAATACTTCTTAAATATATCAACACAAACAAGTAAAAGAGTGAAAAGACAGCCTAAAGAATATTTTAAAGACATTTTAATATCATGGGGCTGGGGATATAGCTCAGTTGGTAGAGTGCTTGCCATGTATGCACAAGGACCTGGGTTTTATCCCCAGCACTATGGAAAAAATTAAATAAGTAAATAAATAAATATAGATTAAGTAAAATCATTTAGCAGGTGAGTCAATATCCAGAATATGTGAAAAATCCCTAAATCTCAACAATATTACCCAATTTAAAAATGCACAAATGACCTGAATAAATATTTTCTTCAAAAATGTTACACAAATTGTCAACTCGCATATGAAAAAGTGGTGAACATCACAGAAACACAAATCGAAATGACATTGAGATGTCACCTCACATTTATCGGGATAGTTATGATAAAAAAAATAACAGAGTTAACAAATTTTGACAGGAATGTGGAGAAATTTAAACCCTTTCTCATTACTGGTGGAATTAAAAATGGTGCAAATGCTATGATATATAGTATGCTTTCTCAAAAAAAAAATAAAAATTACAACTACCATATGATTTTTAAATCCCAATTTTTAGTATATATTGGAAAAACTTTAAATGGTGCCCTTGAATGATAATTACACACAGCATGATTATTCACAGTAATCAAGATGTGGAAGCAGCCCAATGTCCATGGATGGATGAATGAGAAAAATAATGTGTTATAAACATATAATGAAATGCCATGTAGTTTTAAAAAGGAAGGAAATTCTCTCACATTCTGTAACATAGATGATGATAGAGGACATTATGCTGTGAAATGTAGTAGTCACAAAAGAACAAACAATGTAATATTCCACTTACTTGTGGCTTCTAAATTTGTCATATTAATAGAAACAGAATGAATTGTGTTGGTTTCTAGGGGCCCAGGGGAGAGGAGAAAGGGAAATTTTAAAGGGTCTTCTGCTTTCTCTCATATGGAGAAGTTAGAAAAAAAGGTGAGGAATGATGGGGAAGATCTCATGAAAAATGAGATCAGGAGAGTAGAGAAAAGGAACAAGAGAGAAGGAAGACAGAAAGAAATGGGTAAGTACTAGGGAGCAAAACTGACCAAATTATATTGTTATATTATGTACATGTATAAGAATGTAACAACAAACCCTACTATTAAATATAATCACAATACACGCACACACGCACACACACACACACACACACACACACATATTACTTTTTTAAGGCCAGTGTGGGATAAGGTATATTTCTCATATAATCATGTTTCTTGGACACTCCATGCCCTGACCCCATGGGCTCAGTTTATGGATTGCTTCATAATATGGCATAATATGACTCAACACAGAACCACTGACTTCCCTGAACATTAGAACTCCTAGAGAGAAACAGAGAAAGAGGGAGAGAAGAGGAAGAGAAGAAAAACAGGAAGTAGAGAGAGATTTCAGCTTTTTAATAACCTGGACAAAAGTGTCAATTTTATCACATTCTGTGCTTTTTTTTTAGAAATGATCAATATTATGGCTTAGATATTAGATGCCTCCAAAGAACTTGCATGTGAGACAATGCAAGAATGTTCAGAGGTGAAATTATTACATTATGAGAAGTGTGTGGATTTACTGAGTGATAACTGTAGGTAGGTAGTGTGTGGCTGGAGGAAATAGGTCACTGAGAGCCTGCCTTTGGGGTTTATGTTTTGTTGCTGTTGAGTGGAGTGCTCTCTCTGTTTCCTGATTGCTCTGTCCCTGAGCTGCTTTGTTCTGCCATGCCTTTCTGCCATGATATTCTGTCTCATCAGTCTTGGAGCTATAGAGTAGGCTGAGCATGGACTGAACCTCTGAAAGCATGAGACAAAATAAACTTCTCATTCTCCACATTCTCGTTAGGTCTTTTGGTCACAGCAATGCAAAGGTGATTAAAACTGTCAACAAATCCAGTCCACTATCAAGAGGAGGGTATAAACTGGGCATGGTAGTGCATGCCGGTAATCTCGGTGACTCAGAAGGCTGAGGCCTATAGAGCACTTACTTAAGCACTTACTTATAGAGTAAATGCTTACATATTTAATGGGTTACCTTATAATTTTTTTTATTGCAAGCTATCATTTAACCTTAGAGGTTAAAGTTTATGGTAAAGAGGTTAAATTTACTCTCTAAAGTTAAGTAAGATGATTTAGCAACATGATAATCCTGAACTTTTTAAACAGAACAAATAAAGTTGCAAAGAGGAATTCCACCTTTAAAATAGAGAGTATTACATAGTTAAATGTAGTCTTTGGGAGTAGTGCTTCAATGTGATTAATCAGTTAATCAAATTTGGTTGTTTCATTTCAGTATCCTTCTCAGCTCAAGACAAGTTTCCCCACTACACACCATCTGGATCAAGCATCCACAGGTCCAGAGAGAGAGAGATTCCCTTCCTTGTAGGATTATTTGTTGTTGATGCTTCCTTTTAAAACAAAGCTGTAAAAGCCTTGTATAATCTTTTCTTGTGACAAACGAGACCTTACTTTTCAGAAGGAATTCGTATTTCTTCATTAGTAATCTATTGAGATCTGCAATCTATGCTGAGAAATGGAATGTAGAATAATATAAATAGCTTTTTAAAAATCTCAGAAAATGTTACCTCAGATGGTCTTGATTTTGGTACAAACCCTTTGATGTTCTTAAAAATATATATCAAACAGCTCTGTATTCATCACAATTTCTAGCTTTCTATGTAGTTCTGTCTCTAGCTTTCTATGTAGTTCTGTATCAAAAGAAATGAATTAGTTAAGACCAAAAACAGGAGGAGGGAGAATTCCCACATTGAAGGCTAGTGTGGGTCAGAATTCCTATGAATTCCTGGAGTAAACAGGCAAATGAGGTCAACTTTGACTTGTAGGACATGAAATAGAAAGAAAGGAAAGAGAAAGAGAAGGATATGTGAGAGAGAAAAAAAGGAGGGTGGCGGGCAGAAGGAGCATGGAAAATAGAGAAGAGAGAAAGGGAGGAAAGAGAAAGGAAGTATCATGGATATTGCAGAAGATTTCTTCTCATATACTTGAATGAGTTGAACTCTTCCAGAGGTACAAAAGTAACTCTTCAATTTAGAAATTATGCATGCTTTTAAGGCCAGAATTATAATGGAGGGGGGCTAGGAAATATGAATGCCTGGATATCAGTGGAAATGATGTGTCACAAAGTCTAATGACCATTATTTTAGAGAAACTGAAGGTATTCTAATTTAATATTATTTTGTCACATGAATTCACATCAATTGATAATCTGTTATTCATATGCAACCTAAGCTTTTAGAAGATTGAAATATTTAATCTCATAGTTTTCAATACTTTGAAAATCAACTTTATTTACAAAGCATAGAATATCCTTTATTCAGCATTTATTTGAAATTATGAATTTACAGAAAACACATTTGCTGGACATATTCCAAGAACTTTTCAGATCCTTTACCCTTCTTTTTGCCTTAGATCCTTCTTTTATAAAATAGACATGATAATAAAACTAGTCTCACTGTGGTAAATGAATTAAAAGAGATATATATGGAATAAAATTAAAAAGTGTTTGTTTTACAAATATTTTCATACTTTTCATACTTTTTTCACTTGTGTCATCATTATAAATTTGTAAAATAAAAATTAATATACCTTCTTTATGACATTGGAAGGATCAATTATAGTTTATTTAACTAGCATCATATTAAACATTTAAGCTGCTGTCAATTTCTTTTCAATTTATTTACTTAAGCTCTTGCACAAACTTATTTTGTATTTTCATATGTGTAACTGTTGTATAAGGTCTAATTAGGATCTTGGAGCAAAGGGTTTAGCTTTAATAGCTCTCCATCTTAGTGATTATAAACTGACAAACAATGTGAACTCAAAGGAATTATTTTTTCATATCTTTCATAATTAGATATTAGCAGTATACACATTGTTAGTGTCCTCTTACAGTAGAAGAAGGGCTTTGTATGGTGAATGAGTCAGAGGCACAACATGTACCCAGCTATGTATATCCCATGAACAGTGGGACAATATACATTCTCTGGAAGAAACAAAAGAAGATATATTTATGTTTAGCATTTATAAAATTGATTTTTTATCACTATATGTATTCATTTTTCCTTACCTTGATTCATTTCTAATCCTTTCACAGACAGCTTCTATTATTAGATATGCATTCAGTGAATAAGTTAGTATGAATCTAAAGCTAGTAAATCAATAGAAGGGTGAAACATCTCTCATATTTTTTATTTTCTTTCTCGTCTTGATCCTACTAGGGAGGGTGTCAGAGGTCTGTCTATAATGGGAAAAGGTAACTATTATATCACTATCTTAATTCATGTTCACCTTGCTCAAAGGATTTAAGTTTATGGTTGACTAATAAATCTTAAAGTCACAATAAATTATGCTTTTTGTTTTTCAAGGCCAACACAATTGGTCAGAATTTCATGGGTTCTCAGAGAGAATAAGTCTCTAAATATATGGTGTGTGGAACTAGAAATTAGGAAATAAAACAATAACTTGTCATCAAGGCAATAAAAGTTTCCTAATAGTTAGAAATGTCCTGGATTCTATGCACATCAATTTTCATAAAATGCAATATATGAATATTTTCTATATATCAGATAGTGTTCTAGGTACTCAGGACATTAAAAAGTCTGCTCCAATGGTACTTATACTCTAGTGAAGAGAGACAGTAAGCATATAAACAATATATCAAATAGTACTATATCACATGGGACCTCTAGAACGAATTTACTGAGATGGAGTTAGGAATTTAATGAATTTAGGTGAAATTGCCTAAGAAAAATAAAGAAGATGAAAATTTAGTATGGATATTTGTAGAGAACGCTAATCTGACATCTATGAAATGATAATAGGGATAAAGTAGGATTGGGCCAAGAGATTGATTACCAGGCCATGATGCATATCTGACAGATGTGATCAACCAAATGTAGAATTTTGGAGATAAGACTGTATAGCCATTTATTATAGTCTCTCCAGAAGCAAAAATGTCTCATAATCTTACTATCCCTTGGATTCTCAGTAATTGGTTGACACCTGCATAGGAAGAGTTTGGATTTTGGTTAAAATACTGAAGCTGATACTCAAGATGGTGCAGTTGGTGATTGTCCAACTTCATTTCATGAAATGAATCAAATTCTTTCTTGAAGGGAGATCTGAGAAATTGCATGGCTGTCATAAATGATATTAATTTAGAAATAAACTTGTGCAAGAGATAGAATGTAATAGTCATAGAATGTGGGAGTGCCATTTTAGATGGATCATTTAAAACAAACTCATTTAAAGGCAGTACGAAGGGATAATGTTTGAACAGAAACATTAGTAAGGTAAGCACATGAGTCATACGAAAACCTGAGAAGAGCATTCCATACAGAATAATTACAAAATATTTGAGGTAAAAGGGTTTGGTGAGGGATTGGGGTGGTGCCTCAGTGCTACAGCACTTGCCTAGGATGTGTGAGGCACTGGGTTCAGTTCTCAGCACTGCCTATAAATAAATGAATAAGATAAAAAATCTATCAACAACTAACAAGTAATTTCATAACAAATACTAGCAATACAAACTATTTCTGCCAAGAATGTTTTTTTAAAAATGTGGTGAGAAATGAGAAAGAAATTCCCCTGGAATTACACTGATGTGACATAAAAGTACTTATGAAAGTATAAATGTTCAGGAATAGCCAGGGAGCATTGGGACATGGTTCAGTAGTAGCACACTTGCTTAGAAAGTACAAGGGCTTGCCTGGGTTTGATCTCTAGATACTAGTAAACCAAAAGCAAGCTAAAAAATCCTCCTTATAAGAGAATGTGGTGATAAGGATAATGCCAGATTATACTGAAAAGTCTAATTAAAGTGCTATATTGGTGTATAAATGGCCTTAGTGACACATGGGGTGAACTATATAAAACAAGAAGTTATTTAATATACAATAAAAACAAAGTTTTAAAACAGTATAGAAAAGATGATTTTAAAAAATGATATTGTGGTTATGGAACAGATATAATAAACAAAGATTAAAATGAATGTGCTGACCACTACACTGAGAATTCACTCAGTTGCATCAGAATTATACTTTTAAATATTTACGGTTTTAAAAAATAAAACATGAATGAATTCATGAATTTCTTTAACACCTTCAGAGACGGTAAAACTCTGCTAATGATGACTTAGAATTCAGAACTAATGAAAGACTAATCAACTTGATACTCCTGATGCCAGCAGAACAGAAGCTAGAAGAACAGAAGTTGATTATATAAACTTAAAAGGCAGAAGAAAATGCTCTTGTATGTGTATAACACCCATTTGAAATTCTTTTAGGTCCATGATGGGCTTCTTTAGGACATACATACTTGGTGGGATAAAAACTGAGAGTAGTATAGATCTGATCACTTTGGCGTGATTTAACTATTAATGTTCTTACTACACATTTATATTGTGTCTTATCTTCAAGAAGGATTATTATTTATTGTAATAATAATAAAATCCCTAAAATATAAACATATTATTTGCATGCTAAACATGTAAATAATCATTAGTTGAAGATTTTAGATGACATGAAGATACACATCTGAATGAAATTTTCTATACCACAATTGAATTTTTTGTTCTTTGTTTTCAGTATTGCTTCATAATTTCTCTATTGTCCTGAATGAGTTCTACAGGGATCAGATACACTAGAAATTTGTCAATATGTTCAAACTATATGTGTACAATACATAATATACTGGAGAAGACTTTTAGAAAAAATTAGCTATTCCTGTTTATAGGTGATAAAAAATGATCTAGGAGTCATAGCCTAGCTTTGCATAAGATGATTGTATTTAAAGTTTTTAAATAATATTTTTTCTTGATTCATAAAGTTTATTCTCATTTACCTCATTTGTTCCCAGTCACATTAACCATAGAAATATTTCTTTTATCAGAGAAGTTTTTGAAAACATTTCCTCACATTTTCTGTGCTAGCAGAATTGACTTTATATTTCCTGTTTCAAAAATTAATCAACTTTTTAGCCTGGGCTATTGATAGATTTCATTTCTCATAGCAAGATACACCCAGAGTTTCAATACTGTGTACCATCAAGTAGTATTTTTATTCATTCATCATTTTCATTATGAGTAATCTTCATGCTCAATATTTTAGTCATCTGAATAAATAGCAAAATTATACTGTATAATGTCAGGAAAATGAGGTTAGTCTATGTATAAGTCAAGTGAAAAGACTTTCTCTCATCTCAACTGAATTTTTAAAATAATAAATAATGTAAGAGGGAAAAGATTGGCTGGTAAAAATCAATTCCACTATCTAAAGTATATCAATAAGTTAAAAAATAGAGAAACTGTAATGAGGCAAGTCATCACATAAGTGGGGAAAAACCCTGTAGTAAGTTGCCAGACAGAATTTTATTATATATAACATTAACACATCACTTGTAGGCAAAAGAGCATAACTCATGTCAAGGTTTCTAAAATAAGGCATGGATCTTTAGGTAGCATTATTATAAATAAATTTATCAAGTAAGATTTAAGAAATCTTCAAAGATTCAATATAAACTCTCCTTAATTTTGTTTCTGAGTAATCTTTCCTCATGTAGTAATTTTATGACAGAATATTTTTATTATAGTGACTCTCAAACGGAAAAAATAAAATATATTGTAATATTCTCAATGAAAAACTGCTTCCATTTTCCAGTATTATCAAAATCACTTAGGAGGAACAAAAACATCAGACTTCGTCTCTAAAGAAAATTTAATTTTTTTAACTTTTAAATTTATATGTGTGACAATAGCTCTTCTCAAGATTATGTATAAAATTGCATAAAAATCTCCCAACAGAATGTTAACTAGCTTATATTTAGTATAGGCAAAATTTTAAATGCCAATGTCAAAGGTGTATTGAACCCAGTTTATGCCAAAATTGTAAAACATTTGAAACATTATCCTTTGCATTCTAAACATGTAAATGTCTCCTTAAATTTGAACCTTCATTCCTCTATTTATTGTAAACAGGATGAGACATGTAATTTGTGGACCTGGTACAAAGTGAATTCTTAGGGTTCTCTGCTGAAATGTTATAAAGAACTTCTAGATGGCAGTCACAGAGCACTAAGCCAGGTGTGGTGCCCTGTTGGGACTCTGGTGAACCCAGTCTTGACTGTGGAGTTTTGGTTAGATTATTTAGCTCTTTTAGACTTGGTTAATTGCTGTATGTTTAAGGCATTACTGAGATTAATTTATTGAGATGTCCATGGAAAAAAAGACTGTATATAAATCAACAATTTTATTTTTATTTTAATCAATAGTTATCAATTAATAGTATGAATTAAAATATTGTCTATACAAGGACACACTTAAAGCATATTTATTAACTGTTAGAAAATCTTCAAGTTTACAATTGGAAAATAATTTTTGATACTACTGATGCTCATTTCCAAAAGAAAAGAAGATAATGCACAGCCCATTTTTTTCACTGTAATAATTGAAATAGTGTTATTTTTCCTGGCCTTTTAGTAGTTTCAACACTTCATAATACACTGCCTTTAAGAAACTAAGTTAATTTTTCAATGAATTATAATATATTTTGAAAAATGCACAAGTCAATACTGAAGAGTTACTAAACAATAAAAAGACAAAAACACAATTAAAACTGAGGAAAGGTCTTGAATAGACATTTCTGTAAGGAAGCAACAGAAGTGGTAAATAAGTACAAAACAAAAATGTTCAGTGCCATTATTTATCAAGAAGATGCAAGTCAAAAGCAAGAGATAACACTGCACACTCACTAGAATGGCTAAAACTAGAACAATGAAAAATAGTGCAGCCCCTGTAGGAAACAATTTGGCAGTTCCTCAAAATGTTAAGCAAAATTACTAGATGATCCAGTATTTCTACTCTTAGGTATGTACCTAAATAATTGAAAACAGTACTCAAGAAGACACTGATAAAAGACTGTTCATAGCAGCAATGTTAACAATAATTCAATGTTAGAATTAACCCAGATATACATCAACTGAGAAAAGGATAAATCAAAATAATATTCAGCCAAAATGAAAAAAACAGGAATGGAACACTGATACATGATACAATGTAGGTAAACCTGGATAACATGCTAAGCAGAAGAAAAGGGAAAGAAGACAGACACAAAATTCACATATTATACAATCTCATTTATATGAAATATGCAGAATAGGTGATTCTACAGATAAAAACATGTTATTGTTTTCCAGGATCCAGGGAGAAAAGAGATTAAAGAGTGACAGATTGAAGAGTATGATATTTTCTATTGGAAGATGGACATATTTTGGAACACCATAGAGGTGATAGTTGCAAAATAATGTAAATATACTAGATGTCATTAAATTGTACACATTAACTTGTTTCACTTGATATTATACAAATCAAACATCAATCAATTTTATAAAAATGATTACTCCTGGGTAATCAGGACAACACAATACTAGAATATGTTAGCAGAACAGAAATTTTCTTCTGTTTCAGGAGAATGCTCATCCACAAGCCTCCTTTCCACTGTCTGTCTTCCCTTTAAGCACATGCTGATAAACTACCCGAAATGCTAACATCATACATTAGTTTTGCCTGTTTGTGAAGTTTCCATAAGTATAATAACAACCTTGTTTTTGTTTGTTTGTTTTAGTAAACCTACTTTTTTTGGTCAATATTATTTTACCAATCATACTCATTATTTGTGTGATTATGTTTTGTTCTCATTTTCTTTGTTGCATAATGACACATGATATTATCATATCACCATTTGTACATTTCATCTCTAGTGAGTTCTTTCTAGTTTGGGGCTGTTATAAAATAATATTCTGCTCATATTCATTTAAATAACTTTTTGGTAAATATGAAATTCATTTCTCTTAGTATATCAATGAAATAAAAATTATTGAGGCATGTTATATGCACCAATTAAAACACCTATATTGCCAATGAATTCTCCATTATGATTATATAAATTTACATTTCCTCTAGAATTGCAAGAAAGTTCAAATTATTCCAGATCATCATCATTTTTTTTTTTTGGTACTGGAGATTGAACTCAGAGACACTCAACCACTGAGCCACATCCCCATCCCTATTTTGTGTTTTATGTAGAGACAGTGTCTCACTGAGTTGCTTAGTGCCTCGCCGTTCCTGAGGCTTTGAACTCGCAATTCTCCTGTCTCATCATCAGTTTGTTTTTTAATTAAAAAAATCTTATTTATTTATTTATTTATTTATTTATTTTTAAGACTGGAAATTGTACCCAGGCGCACTTTACCACTGAGCTGTGTCCCAGCCCTTTTTTATTTTTTATTCTGAGACAGGGTCTCACTAAGTTGCTGAGGTTGACTTCAAACTTGAGATGCTCCTGAATCAGCTCCAAAGTCATTGGGATCACAGGCATGTGCCACCACACCAGGCACATTAATTTTTTAACATTTATCCTTTTAAAATCAAGTTAGCCCTTCTGGTACAAGTGCAGGTACATCTACTTACGGTTTGAATTTGCATCTCCTTGATATTTCAGAGAGTAAAGCATGTTTTCATATATTGGTTGGCCAAATGAATAATTTTTGGTGAGGTTCCTACTCAATTCTTTTGCTAGAATTTTGTATTGGTTTACTACATTATTAATTGAGGAGTTTATAAATATTATGATTTAGTTATTTCTGTTTCTTTTTCTTTTATTTTTGGTACCAGGGATTAAACTCAGGGGCACTCGACCCCTGAGCCACATCCTCAGCCCGATTTTGTGTTTTATGTAGAGACAGGGTCTCACTGAGTTGCTTAGCGCCTTGCCATTGCTGAGACTGGCTTTGAAATTGTGATTCTCCTGTCTCAGCCCCGCTAAGTGCTGGGATTACAAGCGTGAGCCACCGCGCCAGCTAGTTATTTCTTTTATGTATGTATTTTGGATGTCTTCTCCTACTTTGAGAATTAACATGTTGCTTAATGGTATGCTTTGTTGACAAAAGTTTTTAATTTTGATGTATTCCAAGTTAAATCTTTTCATACTTAGTTCATTTTTGTCTTGCATAGGAAATCATTATTCATCTCAAGTTGTGAAAGTATTATTTTCCCTTACCTTTTACCTGAGAATATATACTGAAATAGAATTTCATGCATGGCTTATGGCAGAGGTCAAATGTATTTTTCCATATAAATATCCAATTGGACCATTTATTTCTATTTTTGACAATAGCATGTTTTATATTAGTATACTATAATATCACATTTATCACAATCTTGATTATGTCTGTTTGTAGATGTGTTTATAGACTGTGTTTATATACTGTCCTATTGGTGAATTTGTCTATTCCTGCACAAATATAATATCATCATAGAACTTGATATCTGTTACTGCACTTCCTCTAGTTTTCAATATCACATTGACTACTTTTTATAATTGAGAATCATGTACCAATTTTCTCTAAAAATATCACTGTGGTTTTTATTTGCATGCTAGTGTCTCACAGATGCTAGGCAAGTGCACTGTCATTGAGGTGCATCCCAGTCCTACATTGCTCTGATTCTATAAATCTATTAAGTAATAATTAATGCCTAAAATAATTGAGTATAATTTATATGTATAGTATATTCTTCCACTTACTATATTTCACCATATAATCATTGTAGTTTTTATTTTCTATTCATTTACTTTTTTGTACCAGGGATTGAACACAGGGGTTCTTAACCACTGAGTCATGTTCCCAATACAGTTTTTTTTTTTTTTTTTTTTTGAGACAGGTTTTCACTAAATTGCTCAGGGCCTGGTGAAGTTGCTGAGTTTGGCCTTGAACTTGGCAATCCTTCTTCCTCATCTCCCAAGTTATTGGGATTACAGATGTAAGTCCTTCCCTTCTCCCTCAGGGAAAATTAGAGTGTTTTAAAAAATATTCAAAACATTAAGTGCATTACAAAAAATGTACTTGTTACTAAAACATAATTCCCAGTTCCTCATATTTTTGCTAGTGAATTATTCTTAATATTTAATGATGAAATATTAATTTTATTTGAACTATTATAGAAGAATAAAAGAAAAATCATTTTCTAATGCTAGAAGTCTAGAAAAATTTGTATACAAAAAATTAAAAATTTTACCAAACATGAAAATTATTCCAATTTTTTTCATTAAAACAGATTTGCAAACTTAATGTATATAAATGTGCTTACTATTTGCATATTCATTTATCTAATAGAATCCAGTAGTATACAAAAGAATTATGATGCATAATTAAAAATGTCGTGTAGTTTCATTTTCAAACATTAGTGAATGTATTTGTCACATTAGTAGAATAAGAAGATAAAAAGTACATGATCATCATCATAGAAGCAAGAAAGTATGTGAATATATTCAGTATGTATTAATTATTTCTTAGAAAACTAGGAAATTATAAATAAAAGGGAATGTCTTTACAGAGTACCTAAAAATGCAATTACCATCATCCTAATGATAAAATTATAAAATCTCTCCTCTTATGACTGAAAAAATAGATGAGAAAGATTTTAATTGCTGTTTCTAGTTAAAATGATATTGAAGCTACTAAAAACCAAATTAATATTCAAGAAATAATTGTACTTTTTATAACAGAGACAAACAAACCAATTAATTTTTTAAAAATCACATTAACAATAACAGTTAATAACATTAATTCAAATGAATAAGTGTAAAACATTTACTATAAAATTTCCATATATTCTTAGGAGATATTTAAGAAGGTGTATATACATAAATAGAAGAGGCACTGATGTCATGGATTGGGAGAACAATACTGAAAGGACAGAAATATATGCCAAACAAAATGTTTTACTCAAATAAAAATTCTTGGCAGTTCTTATGTAAATTAACTTGATGACTAGAAAATTTTTGTTGAAATATTAAGCTTAAGAATATCAATGACAATGTTGATTAAGGGCAGCAAACCTAAATTATTTGTACTGCAAGATAGGAAAATCCATTATAAAGCAATACTAATTCTGAAGTATATATGTACAAAGATAAGCAAACACCAGTCAAACAGAAAGTCCAGAAATCAATTTTTGATACTGATGTCATGCAGTATTGTAAGATAATATGGGACCCTTCATGAATTCTGAAGGAGTTACCATAATATCTATGGAGAAGAATTCAGCACTTAATTTTTACTTCTCACCATACACAGAGGATTAGCTCGCTGTAGATGTAAATACTTTGGATTTTTTTTTTTAAGTCAGACAATACATTGTCCATGTGTTAGTAGGAAGATTTCTTAAGGGAGATAAAAAAGCATTGGATACATAGGAAAAAAATCAATGAGTGGATTACATGGAAATCAAGAATGTTTTATTAATGCCAAATGAAGGTAGTAAAAAAGAAAAAAAAACACACAAATAATCACATATTAAAGATCGTTATAGAATGATTTTATACTTTCATGATGCCAGTCCAAATATTATTAAGATTTCTTTTCCCATAATTTTATCTATAGATTCAATGCAATTCTAAGGATAGTCACAATAGGATTTTTGGCAAAACTTCACAATTTTATGAAATAGGATAACAATGGTCTGTAAATAGCTACAATATAATACCATTGAAGAAGAGCATGTCATAGTCCATCATGTACTATATACGTTCACTTTTTAGGTGACAAGGGAGCATAATCCTGGTATAGGGAGAGACTGAAAAAGAAATGGAATAGAAACTGGAAGAAACAAATAGACAAAAACAATATGCTCAGTCACTGGCACAACAGGTGAACATCACTCAGTAGTTCTTGGACTATTGACTTGCTTATGGAAGAAACATGAAGAAGCTCAGATGTACACCTTTAACAAAACTCCAAAAGATCAAACCCTATAGGAATTTCAAGATAAAACTGAGAATGTTAAGAACTTTTTTGTATCAAAAAAGAATATGCTGGACAAAAGTAAATAAAAGTTAAATCATCAACCTAAGAGAAAATATTTTTTGACAAAATATTAGTATATAGAATATGATGAAAATATCTATTAGGCCTGGCCATACACCTGTAATTCCAGCATCTTGGAAGGCAAAGGCAGGAGGATTGCAAGTTCAAAGCCAGCCTCAGCAATTGAGGGAGTCCCTAAACAATTTAGCAAAAGCTTGTCTGAACATAAAATAATAAAAAATAAAAATGGGCTGGGGAGGTGGCCCAGTGGTAAGCGCCCTTAGGTTCCATCACTGATATAAACAAACAAACAAACAAACAAACAAAAAACCTATCAATATCAATGAATGAAAATGGCCAAACATGCATGTACTGAATGTGTGTTTCACAAGGCAAGGATTTTTACTCTTCTGTATGTTGTTCACAACTGTTTCCCTACTACCTAAATTTGTTCTTGAAATAGAATTTGCTTAGCAAATACTTTGTTCAACAAAAGAATCAATAAATATCAACTTAAATAATAATCAAACAGCAAACTAAATCCACATTAAAATACTCTTTTATTCTAGGAAACAATCAATAAATATTTATCATGATCTCCTTAGTAGGACTTCTATACAGCAGACAACCAAACACCAAAACATGATTTTCAAACAGAGCATTACAATGAAGGAGAAAGTTTATTTTATATTGTTGTATATTTATAATTATATCAGGCTAATAAGAGTGGACTTTTTTCCTTAAGACTGGGAAAAATAGGCAATACAATTTTCCCCAATGAAAATTGTTTCAGAAAATAACTGAAGAATTGGAATACATGCTTAACTTTAACTGTTGCCTTAAAATTTTACAAAATGTTAAAATGCATTTATGTGTTAGATAAATAAAATATTTCTTGCCCTATATTAGATATAGCAGAAATTTTGATACACATTTTCAAATAAAGTATTTAATATTTAAAGCCAGTTATTTCTTCATATCACTGATTAACTGATAGTGCTACGGTTTAATTAAATGGAGACTAGTTGTAAAAGTAAGTATTCAACAACATCACATTGACAATAGCAGTTAATAATATTAAATTGAATGAGAAGTATGAAACCTTCATGTATGTAAACATATATGACTAGGAATTTTTGTCTTGATTAACAGATTAACAGAGGATTAACAGAATGCTAACTCAAATATATAAGCTTTGTCTTTTCTGTATACATGAAGGCATGGAATAATTTTTGTACATTTTCTTTCCTACTTTATTAAGGAAGGAATTATTAAGTCCATCGTTAGAAATATATAATAATTACTTTCTCAGAGAAAATCTTTGTATTTTATTGTTGCATAACCATTTTATTAAAAAATTAGATTTACATATGAAAGGATTTTCATATTAGCAGAGTTTGAAGATAGCAGAGGTTTTGATCATTTTTCTATATTTGACTCTGAACTTTTAAATCTATTTATTCCTCTGTGGTTTTTAGAAATCATTGCTCTGCCCTAAGGGTTTTGCTTTGGGAATTAGACAAGTGTTTGAGACTTTAAATAGTGCTTTTATCACAAAATTGTCAGTAAACAACACGGCATAGGAATGGAAGAATGCTGTATCTTGCTAAAATACTTTTCTAAAAATTAATATGAGAAAATAATGTAAACTTTGCAAACTCTCTTTTAATAACTGATGCTTTAGGCTACTAGGAAGTTTCGAGTACCAGTAGCAGGAATAAGATTTGATTTGAGTATTAGGGTGGAGTAACTGTAATGATGTTTGTGGCCTTTTGTGAACTCTCATTGTTTTAAAGATAAACAGTGGCAAAAAAGTTGTAGTTTATTATCCATTCATGTTATTTTACATAGGAAAAATCATTAAAACATGTCTCCAAACAACATTATGGAATATAATCAATAAAATAGAAAATAAATAAAATTTCTGTTCATTTTACTTTTATTGGCAATTGAAAACTATAGATCATTTCAAGATAAAAAAATCGAAATACTTTCACAAAAAATGTTATGATCCTATTTTGTTCATTTATCATACATCTCCATTCTGAATATACAACTTAGATGTGAATGGACTATCTCAATTTTTCTTTAGTTTTTAATAAAACTGAATTAAATACTATTGCAACTTTGAAAATCATTCAGCTAGGACAAATTTCCCAGAAATTATATTGTCAGTTGATCATTTGACCTTGTTCTTATCAGAGTCTCAAATTCAAAGTTTCTAGCTAAAATGGCTTAATATTAAACTGATTTCGGTTTATAATGAGTACAGATGAATTTGGCAAAAATGTTTGCAATATAAAAGAGAATGTAATTGTAACATAACTGAAACTAGATAGTTTTCTGTATAGCAACATTTTATTATCTAATATTGCCAGTTAATTAATGTTCCAGGCAATTATAGTGAGCTAATTCTTTGATCCTGTCAAATTATTTGACTATGGGCAGAGACCCAGTTTTATAATTATATTATCAACACTAACAATAGGTCATCCAAGATTTAACAGATAAAGTTTAAAATCTAAGTATGTCTTTGGTATAATCAATTAGTTTGAAAGATATTTAAAGTAGATCTGGTTCAATTCAACACTTCAAATATATTATACTGAAAGTATTATGGGTAAATAGCTATTTAATAAAGTTTTAAAAATCTGCAATTAAACTGTTGTTTTAAAGTCTAGAACATATGTGCATTCTAAATGAAACCTGAAGAATTTGAAATAAAAAGTTTGCAGCAGATAGTTTTAGACAGAAAAAAAACTAATGTCAATGCCTCAGTTTTATTTAAGAAAAAATTTTACTTAATAAAATCATCGGTATGTTATAATTATATGGCACAAGTTCTTCTGTGTTGTTATACCTATAACAACAAATTATTTTTGATTTGTTTGGTTTCACTTTCTGGTGCTGATTGAACTCAGGGCCTTCCTCTGAGCTACACCCCCCGTCCCACACTATGCAATATAAATGTGTATTTTTTTTGAAATTTTGTCTAAAATATAGAATATTTTAGTGACTAGTCTTATGCATAAGCCCAGAAATCAGCCTGATCATTTCTTTAAAAAATATTTTCTATAAATACTCAATTTGGTTTAAAGGAAATGAAATCATAACTTACATACTTCTTATACTTTAATTTTTCACTCTTAATTATTTGAATTATACAAATTATTGAGGTACAGTGTGATGATATCTGATGATATCTGATGATATAACACGTATATATCTGATTGTTTCATTAGAATTTGCCTAGCATATAGATTATTTGATTTTAATGCTCTTGATCCACATTACCAAATTATATAATGTTCAAATGCTGAGATCTTCCTAATTATATATGTACAGGTCACATTTTACAATTAAAATGTGTGTATGATTTATATATATATGTATATACATATATATCCCATATATATACATATATATATAATTTTTATCTGTATCTGAATCAGCATATATTGTTTAAAACAATAAATTTTAAAAGAATGACAGGTCTTATACAGTTCTTAGAGAGTTTAAAGATATATGGGTTCCAAACACTTCAAAAACTCTTGTAGTGGCTCATAGTGGGGCTGAGACAATCCTCAAAGCCATGTCTGTCTGACATTGATTCATAGGCTTTTAACCCACACTGTGTTCCTGACATTGTTTTTCTATTTCTGCCTATAAATAAATTCCTTACAGAAGCTGTAATAAAGCATTATGAAGGCAATAAAATAGTACTCAACAAAGGGAAAAAACCCTATAGTAACAACTAATTTCAAGTTGCAATAATCCAATGATTAAAAAAATTACACTCATTTGTGTGTGTACATATATCTACCATAAGAACCATAAATGTACAAGTAAATAGGAGTAAAACATCAATTAGCAGCACTGTTTCTAAGAGTAATAACTTGGAAATTATCTGAATATATTTCAGTAGGAACAGGAAGAAGAAATTAAGGCATGGACATTCACTATATAAACAACAGTAAAAATATAAATATGGATAAATTCACAAAACTTATTTTTATAAAAAGAAACAGGTTCTTGAAATCTACCTAAAGAAGAATTCTTCTGTAAAAATTATAAACTATTAAAATTAATGTTATTATTATCCAAGAACCACTTATCCTTTATGAATATACTTAAAAATCATGGAAATGATAATCAAAATCATGATGTTTGTTTCACTGAGTACATGGAGGAGGGAAGCAAGGAGATATTCATTAGAAATTCAAATAACTTTGTATTACCATTCATTTCTTAAGCTATGTGATTGCTACGGGTTTTCAGCAACTTTGTACATTTATTCATTTAAATATTTATAAATTTTTCAAACCATAAATGTAAAATACCAATGCTATAAAGAGCCTATTCATTTTCTATATGTATCCTTTGCAACATTATTGAGATTAATCTATCATGTATGACTGCTTTTATTTCTGAATTGTCAGTTCTGTTCCTTTGATCTGTATGTTAATTTTGATATCAATACCACTCCGCTTTAATTACGAAAGCTTTGTAATATATTTTGAAATCAGGAAATGTGATCTCTAGCTTTGTTATTTTAAACATTACTTCTTTGATTGCAGAGGGTCTTTTGTGGTTCCATGTAAATTTTACAATTCCTTTTTCTATTATAAACACAAACTGTCACTGGAATTTTCAAAGGGATTACATTATGTATAGATTACTTTGTGTGGTCTTGAAATCTTAACAATAATTCTTTCAATCAATGAGCATGGAATGACTTTTCATTTATGTATGTTTTCTTTAGCTTCTTTTATCAGTGTTTTATAGTTTTGAGGACAAAAGTCTTTAACTTCATTGATTGTATTTATACCTAAGTATTTTGCTCTTTTTCTTGCTGTTGACAATGGGATTGTTCCTTTTAATTTCTATTTTGTGCAGTTCATTAGTTTATATGAACACAATTTATTTTTATGTTCATTTTGCCTCCTTCAACTTTACTGATGTTTACTATTTCTAACAGATTTTGGTGGAACCCTTAATAGTTTCTACAGATAAGATCATGTTATCTATGGAGAACAGTTTACTTCTTTAATTTAGATGTCTTTGATTTCTTTTTTCTTGCTCTGTTTCATACCTGAAGTGCTTTGTTGAGTACAAGTACTGAGAGTGGGCATCTTACCCTTGTTCCTTATCTTAGAGGAAAAAAATTTAGTTCTTTTTTGCTCTTGAATAAACTGATTATTTGTAAACTTTTAATATATTCCTTTGTTATAGAGGTAAATTCCATTTGTACTTATGTTATCACGAAAGGATGCTGCATGTTGTCATATGCTTTTCTGCATCTATTGAGAAAAATCATATGACTTATCCTTCATTCTGTTTATGGGGTATACATCACTAAATGATTTGGATATGTTGAATCATTCACACATTCCAGATATGAATGTATGAATTGTTTTGTTGCATAATTCTCTTACTATGTTTTCTAATTCAGTTTTCAAGTATTGTGCTGTAAATTTTTTATCTATTTCTATTTTAGTCTTTTTATCACTGTGACTGAAAGACCTAACAAGAACAACTTAAAAGGAGGAAAATTTCATTTTGACTCATGGCTTCAGTGGTTCAGGCCATGATCAATTAGCTGCATAGTTGTAGGCCCCTGGTGAGGCAGAACATCATGAAAAGAAGCAGCTCAGCACATAGCACCCAGGAAACAGAAACTTTTAGTCCAATTTTCAATAGTCCTCTTTCTCCTCTGAAACCTCATGAACTCAATCTTTATTGTCTGTTGTCCTATCAACCTTCTAGTCTTCTGAACTCCCACCAGAATCACTCATTAAGCTCTATTTATAGCATGCTAAAGTTTTTCTGGTTTGTATCTCTAAACTTTTCAAAATTCCTCCCCCTGAATACCAATTCTAAAAGCTTCTGAACCACACATCTTGTTAGTTTTAGTAATGGCCCAACTCTTGTTACCAATTTCTGTTTTAGTCAGGCTTTTTGTCATTGTAACCAAAAATCCTGACAAGAAAACAACTTAAAGGAGAAAGTTTGTTTTGATTTTATGGTTTTAGTGGTTTATTCCATGGTCAGCCAACTCCATAGCTCGAAGCCCAAAGTGAGACAAAATCATGGTGGAAGCATATGGTGGAAAGAAGCAGCTCAGGACATGGCAACCAGGAATCTTGCACACCAGGGACAAGATATATACCCCAAATGGATGCCCCTGGTGACCAACTTTCTCCAGCTATACTCTGCCTACCTACAATTACCACCTACTTAATTCATATCAAAGGATTAATCCACTGATTAGGTCACAACTCTCATGACCTAATAAGTTCACCTCAGAATGTACTTGCATTGTCTCACTCATGAGCTTTTAGGGGGACATCACATATCCAAAAGTTAGCAATATTCATCAGAGTTTTTGGTCTGTAGTTTTCTTTTCTTGTAGTGTCATTCACTGGCTTTAGTATCAGGATAATGTTGGCAAAATATCTTCACAATAAGACGAAGAACACACACTGCATAAAGAACAGTATATTCAATAAATGATCCTGAGAAATTAGTTATTAACGTGAAAAATAATAGACCTTGACACTTAGAACACAGTATTCACAAAAATCACAAAAATCCAAAAGAGAGAGGGGATGGGGGACAAAGAAGGGAAGACAGGAAGAAAAAATGGAGAAGAAGAAAATATAATCCAAGAAAAAAGAAAAGCCTGACTTTCCTGATAAAAAGACCTGGAAAAGAGAAGTCCAGAGGTTTTTGGCAATGTTATCAATATCCACTGGCATAAGAGATCAACTTCCTGTGGCATCATCACCAACATGGCCCTGAAACTAAGACCTCCACCATACCCACCTGTAGTGGTGGACTTATCTGCTCACAGACAGAACTCTCCATAGACAGAAAGTCAGTGCAGCTGGTGAGGACCACCAGAACGAATAAGATCAAATATATTATTATAAAAATCCAAATGTACAGGATATGATTGAAAATCACTCATATTCTAAGAACCAGGAAAAAAACACAACTTAATGGAGAAATGACCTTCTATTGAACTGAGCATAAAGACAAATCATATTTTGAAATTATTTGTCAAATGTTTAGAGTAGCCATCATATAATAAGTACTTATTTGTATAGATCAATTAAATGACAAAATATATACAGTATCATCCTATACATGGATAATAAACAAATTACTTAAGGAAAGTAAGGTATTTATATATGACTGTGGGGGGATTATACAATGAAAAATAATTATTATTTTATTATTATTATTTAATTATTATTAAATGTATATTTAATTATTATTAAATAATTATTATTTAATAATTATGTTATTATTTAATTATTTATAATTATTCTATTATTTAATGGAATAGTAATTATTTCTAATAACTATGTTGTCTTTAGAAAGGGGAGGAGAGAGAACAGCTTTAACACTATATAATTCTCCATTTTGGAAATTTCAGCTTTATGTGAGGCTTGCTAAAGGTTACTATTCAAAGGCATGAAGAAAGAATACACTAGCTAAGCTGAGCCATGCCATCACAATAAATGGGAGAAAGATATTTTGATAACACATTTGTTAAGGTTTAGATATGAAGTGTGCACCAAAAGTTTATCTGTGAGACAATGCAAGAAAGTTAAGAGGTGAAATGATTAGATTATAAGAGCCTTGATCTAATCAGTGTATTATTCCACTTATAAGGGTTAACTGGTGCTGAGCTGCTTTCCTCCTACACACCCTTACACTGTGATGTTCTGTCTCATCTTAGGTCCAGACAATGTAATCAGCCATCTATGGACCACTGCCACCTCTGAAACTATGAGCTCCAAATACCTTTGTCTTCTCTAAAATTGTTCTCTCTCTCTCTCTCTCTCTCTCTCTCTCTCTCTCTCTCTCTCTCTCTCTCTCTCTCTCTCTCTCAGTGGTGCTGGGGATCTAACCTTGCATGTGAGGCAAGTGCCCTACCACTAAGCTACATCCTCAGCCTCTAAAATTGTTCTTTTTGTCTTTTGGTCACAACAGTGTAAAAGATGACTAAAACAACATCCTATATACCAAACACTTCATTAAGTGCTGGAACTCATGCAAATGCGATCTCATGGTGAAACTGTAGGAATCAGTATTGCTTAGTTTTTATGATTACATAAAAATTACTATTTACCTAATATTATTCTTTCATTATTTTACAGATAGGGAAACAGAGCTTAAAGAAATTTAAAGCAATCACTTAAGATCATAAGTCATTTATTGTTTATTTTTGTTTCTTAGTGCTAGGGATCAAAAACAGGGCTTTATGCATGCTAATATTCTACCACTAAATTCCACCCCTAACCCCAAGATCATACATTTATTTACTAGATGTTGTAGTCAATTCTGATAAAGAAATCTGATTCTCTAGCATATGATGGTTATATTTATATCTGATTGCCCTAATTCTACATTTAATCATTTGGCAAAATAAATTGCAAAAAATTATCACTGCAAATGAAAGACAGGATATAGTCTTTAGGAAGAAAAGATTGGTGTTTTTTCACCCAAGAGAGAGTAAATAAAGGAACAATGATATTAAAGTGCATGTGTTGTTATGAGGATCTGTACCTAAATTAGCAGGATGATGCACATTATGCAAATATAATTATCATGGTCGGTAGATTTTAGTTAAAGAACAAATATAAAACCATTTTCAGCTGAATATTCAAAATTGTTTTCATAATTAGTAAATTTTAAGTATACTTAATAACTCAATGGAGTATTGATACCTAGCATGGTTGTAGGAGTATCTTCAATAAATCTAAAAATGTAAATATATCAGGAAACTAGTATGAAGTATTTGACAATGAAGCACATTTCTCTGATATGAGGATATCGTGTGTGGTTGAGTGTGTCTTTTCTACTAGCTGTTTCTTTGTTTTATTAATAAATATCTCTTATTTTGCATATGAAGCATTTACCACTTCAGTGGTCTTGATTTTAGTTCTTAATAAACATTTGTTCTAGTTTCTTAAATATAATTGAAACATTTGATCATTTTTTAAAGTTTCTGTGTTAATTGTTCATGTTATCACAAAATAAAGTATTTTATCTGTTTCACACATAAACATTGTGCTTACATATTATAAATATTTCATATTATAATTTTTGGTTGCTGTGAAATGTTCTATCCTTGACATAGCTTTTGCCCTTCTTGAAGAGAAAATACCTTGTCCATTCATGAATTCAACTTCAGTTTCCTGCAAGTGTTCTATCTTGATGGAAAGAAAGAGTGTTTTTGAGTAGTTGATAATTTTTTTAGTCATAAATTTAAACAATACATAAAGTGAGCAGAAGAGCATATTAAGAAACGGTCTGATATGACCACTTGCTACGTGTTGTTAGTATGTGTGTACACATGCATGTAAATAGTCAGACTCTTATGAAATGACTCCAAAGACAGTTTTTGCACATAGATGGAATATAAAATTTATTGGAGATAAGGAACAGCCACATTTTGCCAAACAGAAGTCATGTCCATTAATCTATAACATTTTTGCTTTCTAAAAGAATAATCTTCTTGTTAATGATAATATGGACTATTTTTTATTTCTCTTTTTATTCATCTAAGTGAATAAATTAAAAAATTGCCCCATCATGTACTTGCATCCTCTTAATAATATTAATAAAGGGTGGAAGTCCTTAAAGCCCACTCATTGTCTTCCTTTTTCAGGTAGTTTGGTCTACACTCATGATTAATTGCTTGTAGATATCAGTGACACACAATCTCTCCACTACACATACTTGAATTCCAACCCTACACATCCATTTATTATATGACATTTCACTTGTACATATAAAAAAACTTTTATGTTAATGTTGAAACTACAACCAGCTTCTTGCAATAACTCAGATTTTTCCATTCTAGCTCTTTTCCATGGTTTCCTATTTCAGTAATGAAAGCTTATCAAAGGCTTTCCAAGCCAGAAAATTGAAAGTGACTCTGAAAAGTTCTTAATCTTTCATTGTCATTTCCATCAATAAATCCTGTTTCCCTTCACATTTTTCCAATTAATATTCTTTTTTTTTCATTTCTATGGTCACCAAACAAGTCTAAGACACCTTTTATTAAAGTTTTATTTAAGATCAATTTACACAGAACTGAGTGTGTTTACAGTAGCATGTAACTTTCTGTCTCGCTCAGATAATTCCTCACTGTTTCTTTCAATTTTCCAACCCACCCCCTACACAACAGGTAATCTGATTTCTATCACTGTAGGTTTGTTATGCTTTTTTGTAACTTCACATTGGTCAGTGGTATGTTTTTATATATATATATATATTATTACATTTTATGACTATATGAAAATTTGTGTATTAAAATATGTTGGACTTTGGAATTATAAGAATATTTTTATTAGAAATAAAGTTGGTATGAATATTTATATCTAAGTTTTTTTCTAAACATATAGTTTAAATTCTCTTTGGTAAATACCTTGGAGTAGAATAGCTGTTTCAAAGGTTAAGTTTATGTTTACTTTCATAAGATTCTGCTCCCATGATTTCAGCTTCAGCTCATCAAGGTTTATCTGCCAAGAGAGAGGTTGCCTTGTTTTTAGAAATAGGTACTATAAGAAAGACTGATTCCTAAGAGAAGAGAAACAAATTGTATTATACCCTACAATTGTGCCATCTACTTCTGTGACAACACAGGAAAGGAACTCAAACTCACTGATGTTGCTGAGTTGAGGAGATAGAGATGAAAGTCCAAGGAGATGGAGAGGGCTAGATTTTGCAGGGCTGAGTACCAGAGAGGAAGGAGCTGCATAGAGAGGAATTACTAGAAGGAATGGAAGGTTTCTTACAGTTTTGGGCTACATTCACTTTATACGTAGATGGAGTAAAATACCACAGAATGGGGAAAGAACCAAAGAAAAATAAGCCAAACATGCCCAGAGCCCACCCAAATCAGATTGGGAAGAACTCATACTACTTGGTACATTGGATACAGTCCTCTGCTGTGTTGTTCAGTAACCAAGCAATGTTAAAAAGCAAGCGCCAAATGAACAATGGAGATTTGTGAAAAATTTAACTCTGTGCCAGAATAAAATCTTATATATTTTCAAGATGTAACAGTTACTTGTTAATGAAGGAAAGATGAAGGCTGAAGCAACTCTGTGTGTGTGTGTTTTCCTATTCCAAAAGAAAGGAGACAAGATACACAAACCAATGAGAAATCATGGAAGTCAAGAGGAATCCATATAAATATGAATAAACAATTGCCCTTGTAATGTACAAGACATTAAGTACACATATGCATAGATGTGCACCTGTGCGCACACATACATGCACATGCACACACACATACGCCCCCAGCTTTGAATTATTTTTTAGCGAAAGAAGACTCCAAGAATCCTGATGAAGGAGTTAATACAAATCCTATGCCCAAACAAAGGAGCTCTTCCTTCCTGACAAGTTTACTGACATTGAGGAAAAAAAGTTGAATAAATTAATTGGCTCTCACCACAATTTTTTAAAAATTCAATCAACTCTATTAGTACTAGTCATATTTTCAAGGATATATATTTTATAATGTATAGCTTGTTAAAAGTGCTTTTTTTTTTGGTACTGGGGATTGAATTCAGGGGTACTCGACCACTGAGCCACATCTCCAACCCTATTTTGTGTTTTATGTAGAGACAGGGTCTCACTGAGTTGTTAGTGCCTCGCCATTGCTGAGGCTGGCTTTGAACTCGCAGTTCTCCTGTCTCAGCCTCCCTAAGTGCTGGGATTACAGGCTTGAGCCACCGCGCTTGGCTTAAAAATGCTATTGATTGACTTATTGTGATTTGATTAAAGATGGGTCAAGGATTTTCCATATATATGCACCAAAGGAACTGTAATATCAGTTGTAACTCAAGAAGCATTCGTAGAAATTATGAAAATAAAATATCAATGAATGTGGAAGATGTTTTTAAAATGATAAATTGTGGAATTTATTTTTCAAATGTCCTAAGAATATTACTTATTTTCCAAAATGTATTTTTTCCTAAAATTTGATTCCTAATTTTATAAAGATGGTGTTGAAATGACATGAGAAATTTGAAGAGAGTAAGAAAAGAAAAACTACTTTGAAGTTTGACATAAATTCACAAATTTGCAAATAATATTTTTCATGGGTATAAAAATTCTTTGATTCCAAATTAATTATTTCACTTATTGAACAAATTTTCTATGATCATATATGAATATACCACCAGTGAATCTGCCTATCATGTACAACCACAAGAATGACATCCTAATTAGAATAAGTTATATGGCACATATTTATGTCAAAATACACTCTACTCTCATATATATCTAAAAAGAACAAATAAAAAGTAATAATGTATATATGAAAAATTGTGCGTATACTCACACCATTTTAATTTTAATTAAATTTTAACTTGATTTG
Source organism: Geosciurus inauris (assembly GCA_004024805.1). NCBI lineage: Eukaryota > Metazoa > Chordata > Mammalia > Rodentia > Sciuridae > Geosciurus > Geosciurus inauris. The sequence goes on along the minus strand of PVHX01010742.1, from coordinate 27,732 downwards.
AAAATAACATTTCTCCTACTTTGAATTTTAAATTTTAGATCTTCTAGACATACTATACCAGTTACAGAACTTCATGTTGAGAAATACTTGTTTCCCTCTATTTTTTACTTTAAAACTTTTTTATTCCCTTTCTACGTTGCACTCTGAAATGGAAGAAAATTTAAAGTTAGGTCTCCTTGGAGAGCATGCAGGTTTCTAACTCCACAGGCAGCAAGCTCCTAACTAAACCAATATTCCAATTCACTATTAACAGAATATTCTATATCTCAGGTAGGAAGGCTCCGTCAGTTTTCTAGACGACTGTATATAGTAGGTCTTACCTACTTCTAGTAGTAATCTCAAGGGAAAAAAAAATAAGGTCTAAACAAGTTCTTGGATAAGTCACATGGTAAAATTTATGGAAAAATATTCTCTAAACCACAAAAATAGATGAGTTACACAGTTACTTCATAGGCCAGAAAGCTAAATATGGATGATAAAATTGTGCATGATGTTCACTTGAACTTACGTGTCTCTGGGTGTGCCTGGCTACTGGGGCAGAAATGAAAGATTATTTTCAGTAATAATGATATTTAAAATTCATCCAGGGCCTATGGTATATTAGATACTATGAGGTACTCTATGTCTATTATTTAATTTTTCTATCACACCATGACATAGGTATTATCATTATCCTCATTTTTACAGACAAATGAGTTGAAATAAGTTAAATAATGCCTGATAGCATTCAAATTTAAGTACCCTAACTTCAGAGCTCATTTGCTTAACTCTTTTCTTACTGCCTTTCAAAACAGTCTATTTTTAACTAATAGTTGTTTACCACTATTTTTCCTAACTTTTCTTCTTGAATAGGAATGAAAATAATTTTTTTGGCATATAACTTTGAATCAAAATGAAACTTAGAGACAGTGCTTTATCCGTTAGAGAAATCTTTTTAGTTGTTAGGGAAAAGTTACTCAAACAACAAATGGGGAAGTGGAAAAGTCAATGAATATTTGGCTAGAACAAAACTCCAAGGGTTTTTTGTAGCTTGTATTAATAAAATAAAATTATAATAATATTTATAACATTATGCTTGCATTCCCATTTAACATTCAGAAGGCCTTTCTCCACATTAATAGTCCCTGTAGATAAAAAATAAAATAATAAAATAAAATAAAATTTCCTCCCCTGATGTAATGTGAACACCTTGGATAACTGTGAATCTCAACAGCTATTTAAGTCAGTGGCCCTCATTTGTTGGATATAGGAAGGGACACAAACACAGTATTGACATATTCTGTCCGTGAATACCCAGTTGTATTGGGTAAGTCATTTACCCAAAAGAAGTGAATGTCACTTATTTTCTTCATATTTAAAAACATGCTTAACTGCAAGTTATATATTTAGTTTAAAATTGTGCTTCAAATATGTGATTTCTTTCTTTTATGAGAAAGATCTTAGTTGTGGGCAACTGAAGTCAATGATGTTAATAATTTTGTCAAATTCACACCACTAGAATTAACTGGCAAAGCAGAGATACAAATCCAAATATTTTTACTTAAATCAAGTGATTTTTCTAAGAAACACAGGACAACTAGATCCTCACTGAGGGCACGCCACATGGCATGTCAGAAACTCCAAAATAAAATGATATTAAGGTTATTTTTCTTGTAGGGAGCAAAAGTTCTTTGAAAGAAAAAACAGTTTGACCTATGAAACAGTTAAATAATAACATCTTTAAACATTTAATACTATATTAACCTCCAAACAAAGTAAACAAAATAATAATTCAAAAGATGTGATTTTATTTATTTGTTTGTTTGTTTGTTTATTTTAATTTTAATTTTTTTGGTACCAGGAATTGAACTCAGGGGCACTTGACCACTGAGCCATATCCCCAGCTATGTTTTGGTGTTTTATGTACATACAGGGTCTCACTGAGTTGCTTAGTGCCTCACCATCGCTGAGGCTGGCTCTGAAGTCCTAAATCTCCAGTCTCAGCCTCCCAAAGTGCTGGGATTACAGGCATACACCACTGCACCTGGCTAAAAAGATGTGATTTTAGATTTAAATATCACACACACACACACACACACACACACACACACACCAATGTTCTTTTACAATTTATATAATTGATTCTGTGTACTTCTAATTTAACTAAAAATAAAATCACATATATTAATTTTATAAAACATGATGTGTAGAAATATGTATATACATCAAGAAATAGCTAAACAGAGCTAATTAAGCTATGTATTATCTCACATACCATTTTTGTGTGGCGGGGGGAGACAATAATCTACTCTGTTAGCAATTTTAAGAATGCCTTATTAATTCTAGTCATCACATCTTACAACAGATCTCTTAAACTTATTTCTCCCATGGATTTCTCCCATGTAATTTGTGCATACTTTGACTGACATCTCCTCATACCCCTCTCCATATCTTGGTAATCACCAATCTCCTCTTTACTTCCATGAGTTCTACAATTTTAGAGTCAACATACAATTCTAGTCCAGTGAACTTGAAGAAATTATTAGTATCCTTGCCTTCAGTTGCTCACTACTAAGATTATTCTAATTGGAGTAAAAAAAAATTACATATTTGAATCATAATAATAAACCAAAATATATTGCAGTTAAGCTAATATCATGTGGTATTTGTCTTTCTTTGTCTGGCTTATTTACCATGGCATAATGTTCCCAAATAACAGAATTTTCTTTTCTCTCTCTCTTTTTTTTTTTTTTCACTAGTCCTATTTTGTGTTTTATTTAGAGACGGGGTCTCACTGAGTTGCTTAGAGCCTCGCGATTGCTGAGGCTGGCTTTGAAATTGTGATTCTCCTGCCTCAGCCTCCCAAAGTGCTGGGATTACAGGCATGCGTACTGTGCTCAGCTAAGGGCATTGAATTCTGTCAAATGATTTTTCTGCTTCTATTGAGAAAATGATATGGTTTTTGTTTTTATTATCTTAATGTTACTTATGACATTGTATGATTCACATTTGTTGAATCCTCCTTTTATCACTAGGATAAACCCTACTTGATCAAGGTGAATATTCCTTTTAAAGTATTATCCAATTCACTTTGCTAGTGTTTTGTTGCTGCTGTTATTATTTTTTCATCAATATCCAGGAGGAATATTGATCTTGTGTTTTTTTTCCTGCAGTTTCCTCGTTTGGCTTTGGTATATGGGTAATTTTAAGATTAATATATTGCTTTTTCTTTTATTTTTTGGAACATTTAAAAAAGATTAAAATTATGTTTTCTTTAAATGCTTGTTAGAATTTAGAAATAAAGTAGTTACTGTGTCTTTCGTTGATTGGAGATTTTCTTATTGCTGGTTTAATTTTCTTAACTGTTGTTAGTTTGTTCAAATTTTCTATTTTGCCTGAGTCTGCCTTGGTAGCTTGTATGTGTCGGGAAGTTTAGATATATTTTTCTAAGTTATTCAATTTATTGTCATATAATTGTTCATAGAAGCATTTTATGACTGTGTAATCTGTGGTCTTCGTTTTGATGTTTTCTCTTTCATTTATTTGAGTCCACTTTTTTTCTTCTTAGTCTAGCTACAGATTTGCCAATTTTTGTTATCTTTTCAATAAACCAATTCTTAGTTTTGTTGATATTTTCTATTTTTTTTCTTTTGGTACCAGAGATTGAATTCAGGGGTAGTCAACCACTGAGCCACATCCCCAGCCCTATTTTGTGTTTTATTTAGAGACAGGGTCTCACTGAGGTGCTTAGTACCTTGAGGTTGCTAAGGCTGGCTTTGAACTCGCAATTCTCTAGTCTCAGCCTCCCAAAGTGCTGGAATTACAAGCGTGTGCCACTGCATCTGGTCCTATTTTTAATCTAGTAACTCTTTCATTTATTTTTGACCTCCTCTTAATTCTTTTCTTATTTCTACTAACTTTGGGTTTAATTTCTTATCGTTTTATAATATTTCCTAACATGAACAATAAGGTATAGAAGGAAGGTATGGCAAAATTCCTATTATTTCAAACCAATTAGAAGTAAATCACCAGAAAACTTGGAAAAATATTCTTAGAATGACTATCATAACGGAAATGTAGAAAACCTTTAAAATGATAGATTTTGAAAATCTACTAATTAATAATATACCCAGTTATAAACTCTACAGTTGTTTAGCAGGCAAGATTATCATTCACCTTAGATTCAAACACTATAAATAGAAACTGAATCCTTGCCAATATTTGTTGTTTATAAGAGGAGGTAGTAATCCTTGATTTCACTTTTAATGTGAATGTATTTAATTTCACTCAATAACACTAAATACGTTAACTGTTTTCTGAGTATTTAATAACAATGGTTGGTATAGTCAATAATATTTTCCCATTCCTACTTAATGAAAATATTTAGAAATAATTAATAATTGATTTAGAAATAGAACATATTCAAGGAAAGTCTAAAACAATAATTCTCAAGCTCAGCCATTACTGAAAACAGTATGAGTATGAATGTTCTTCAAAAACTAGAAGTAGGCCAGGCATGGTGATGCATGCCTGTAACCCCAGTGATTTGAGAGGCTATGGAGGGAGGATCTCAAGTTCCAGGCCAGTCTCAGCAACTTAAGAGGTCCTATCTCAAAATAAAAATATAAAGTGCTGGGGTTGAAGCTCAGTGGTTAAGAGTCCTTGGTTCAATCCCTTGTAAAAATAATAAATAAATAAGATAAAAGCAAAAATACAGATACCTCCCATACGGTCCAACAAATTCACTACTGGTACTACATCCAAAGGACATGAAACTAGTATTTCAAAAAAATTTGTGAGCTTTCATGAGTACTGCAGCACTATTCACAATAAACAAGATATGGATTCAGCAGGTGTTCACTGACTGATGAATAAAGGAAATAGGAAATATATACATAATAGAGCATCATTAAGTCTTAGGAAACACTGGTAATCTTTCATTTGCAGCAACATAAATGGAACTTAAGAATACATTAAGTGAAATAAGTCAGGCACAGAAAGACAAATATTGTCAAGTTCTCAACACATGAAAACTAAATTATCAATCCTACAGAGGTAGAGAATTAAATAATAGTTACCAGAGGCTGGAAAGTATGTGGAGTATGGAGTAGATGGAGAAATATTCCTAATGGATCCAGGGGTGGAACAGGATAGGAAAAATAACTTCTAAATAACACGGTAAGGTAACTATGGTGGCCAAAAATTAATTATAATTATTACAATTAATTTGTATGTTACAAAATGGCTAATAGAAAAGATTTTGAATGCTCCCAACATGAGGAAGTGATCTGTTTAAGATGATATACTAATTATGTTGATCTAATTATTAGAAATTATATACATATATTGAAATATTATTTATACATCCCACATTAGGATGTATAAAAATTGTGTCAATTTCAAAAAGGAAATGTTAAGAGGTTAAAAATACCTAATTAAATTTTATACATTTTACTTAAATATGAATATACATTTATTAGGTTGTGAGGAGAATAAAAGTAATGAAGACCTTCTATTCTGTTCATATCATCTACTTAAATTTAGAAAAGCAAAGGGTTGTATATTTCATAGATACAAATTTCCTCTTTAGAATGAGAGGTTAATCAAAAGCTTTACAAAGGCTTCTAATGGTGAGAATAAAACATACATACTTTTTTCCACTCACTCAGGATTTGAAATAAGAAAAATACAAGTGAAAAAAAGGATGAAAGGCAGTGGAAAGGAACTGCAAAAATTGTCTTTTCACTGATTCATTCGAAACTTCAGAATTTGCTAGGGATTAAACACTTATTTGAGTGCTGACTCCAACATTACTTAATAACATGGTCTCACTACATTTTTGTCCTTGAAAGTTAAGTAACTCATTATATAATGACAAATATAGCACGAATCTAAAAGCTTGAAATAAATGCACATAATTCTCTTTTAAATTGTACATTTGCTTTGAACTTTTTTCTCTACCTTTTGCATTTGTAACTTATATCTCACTTTTATCTTTATAAAGATCTCTTAATAGATAAAATACTTAACTTTTACTATTGATAAAATTTAAGAAAACTTAGGTATTAATTTTCTTTAATTCTTTTAGAACATACATTTTGAATAATGACTCTGCAAAACATCATCAGGAATTTAGTAAAACAATAAGATAATATTTAAGAAAACTCCTATTCTGATTTTCTACATATTATTGTAAGATATAAGATACTACATTAATATCACTATACAAAAAAATAGGAGTACAAGTAACCTAAGCAAGATACAGAGAAATCTTTCTGGAGTTTAGGAAGACAAAGGATATTTTAGTTATAATTATAATAAAATCTTTATAAAGAAGGTAGAGTTTGAGATGAGATTTCATAATAAAATAAGTACTAGAAAGGAGTGAGATATAATACAACATATCATTATAGTGTGCTGATAGAAATATTGAAAACTTACTGTATTTCAAGTCCTTTGGTAAGGGCTTTTAATGTATTAGTTCATGAATTATCACATTGGTCTATGAGATAGGTACCACAAATATAACCTGTGCTTATATGTGGAAACTGTTGTAGGGATTTTGTAACATATCTAAGTCACACAGCTAACCATCAATGTATACAGGATTTGAATCCATGATGAACCGAACCATCGACTTTGGCCAGTGGAATCAAGTTCCTTCTTAATCAATCATATTTAAACATGTATCAATGCATGCCACATATTATCATTTAAAAGTCACTATTGTTAAATTTGTTTCTTTGTTATTATTATTTGTCCTGGTCTTTCTTGATTTTTTTACATACTTTTATGGTTTGGATATGAAAGATAAACAAAAAATTCTTGTGATCATGAAGGAATGAACAAAAATGAAAGGATTTTATTGTGGGAGCTATAACCTAATCAGTCCATTCTAATTTGAATGGGCTGAGTACTAACTATACACACACGTGAGCCACTGGGATCATGCCCTGAGAGTGTTCATCTTCCCTGCACCTCCTTCACCTTCTGCTCTGTCTGTTTCCTAGCTGCCATGGATGGAGCAGCCCACCTCCACCATGTCCTTCCACCAGGATGTTCTGCCTCACCTTGGGCCCACAGCAATAGACTGAACTGACTTTTGACTAAAGTTCTGAAATCTTGAGGGAAAAAAATTTAAAAATTAAAAAATCCTCCTTTTACCCCACTAAGTTGTTCTTGTCAGTTATTTGGCAACAGTGACAAAAAGTTAACTAATACATATATCATGGTTGTTTATAGTAAAGAAAAATACTGAATTCCATTTTTTTGGAAGGTAAGAAAATTGGAATATAGCAAAAATCAATGAGAAAGGAAAATGAATAATCTTTGCAATATCATTATATGCAGAAGGAAAGCAGAAAACAGTGAATAAGAGGCACGTTTTTTTTTTTTTTCTTAATTTCTACATCTTATCAATTACTTAGTCCAACTGATTCAGGCTCAATGTTTCTCCATACTGGGAGAATGGATAGTCAATGATACATTTCTTACTCTGTCAATAATATATGTGGGACTACTGCAATTATTTTATGTTTGCTTTTGCCACTTTTTAAATCTGCTTTGCACATTTCTTCCAGTTAAATTTTTATAAAATTCAGCTCCTACTTGAAAGCCTACTCATTCAAAAATCCTTACTTGGAAATTCTGATCAAGATGGTGCTATGAGTTTATAATACAAAATTCATCCACCACTTCAAAGCCAGCAATGAAAGCATAAATGAACAAAATCTTCCAAAATGAACAAATATATGATAGAAAGGAGTAAACAGAAGATAATCAGATTTTGTAAACTACAACCTACAAAAGTTACAGTATAAAAATTGAATTGGGTATCTGGGACTTCAGTTCCCATGAAATAATGAAAAAAACAACAAACAAACAAGTACTGTTGGAGTGAGGCACCCATTCAGCCTCTGTAAGATTTTTAGAACTTTGCTCTAGTCTGAGACAGTTTGTACTGCATTCTTTCCTTTTTCTTCTTTTATATGGGTATCAGATCTTCATTGTTGTTGTTCTTCCTACTACCTTCTGTGTCCTCTCCCTGTATTTTCTTTTGAAAATGTCTTGCACATAAAATTCCTACTTGGATATTTTTATTCTAGATATTGAAATAATGGAATTCATAACAAAAATAGTTCAAGAGGCAGGCAAAATGGTGAGTTTTGGGGAACTCAATTACTCATTGGCTAGTAAGAGAGACTCAATACCAATTGTAGTGTAGACACTGGGCAGATACTGGAAAAATTTAGTAAACAAATTAGTAAAATCCACTGCTGCTGGGCATGGTGGTGCACACCTGTAATCCAAGCAGTTTTGGAGGCTGAGGCAGGAGAATCATGAATTTGAGGTTAGCCTCAGCAATTTAGCAGGGCCTTGAACAACTTGCTGAGACCATTTTTCAAAATAAAAAATAAAAGGCTGGGTATGTGACTCAGTGATAGAGTACCCCTGGTTCAATCCCTGGTACAAAAAATTTTTTTCACCACTTTATGCAAATGTCTTCATAAAAGGAATGAAGTGATCAATGATTCAGGCCTTCCTTAGTAATGCAATGATTCAGGCCTTTGAGAAATATGGAGAAATAATATCTATAAAAACAGCTAATTGGCTGATCTTTACCAAGATGCAGTGACTCTCTATACAGAATGAATTAAAAGCTAGAGATGTTTTAGAGCCAGAAAGCCTCTTTGGTAGCTTAGAAATCCCTTACCTCTCGCAGAAGAAGTATGGATAAAGCTGTAGAGAAAGTTTAAGATTATTGCAATGGAAGAATTCCAGAAGTACAATGATCAGCCAAAGCCTCCACTGAGGTCAGGATCCTAGTAGGGAAAATCTTGAAAATATTGACAAGTGGTTTGGAGATATTATTTTATGGTTTGGCTATGAGGTAACCCCAAAATCTCCTGTGTTAATGCAGGAATAATTAAAAATAAAATAATTTTCTGTCTCTGCTTCCTGGGTGCCATGAATGAAACTCCTTCATCATACCCTTCCACCATAATGTTCTGCTTCACTTTGCCCAGGAGCATTGGACTCAGCCAACCATGGACTGAACCTCTGATGTGAGCCAAAATAAACCTTTTCTCTTATAAGTTGTTCTGGTCAGTTATTTGGTTATTGTGATGAAAAGCTCACTATATACTATATACATACTAGCAGGAACCTAAGGACAAATATAAAACCGAATTTTGAGTATGTTTCAACAAGAGACTCAGAAAATATAAAGGAACATTTAAAATTTCATTTAGAGTATGGCCATTTTAATAATATTAATTGTGACTACTGAGAACATAGGAGATCTTTCCATCTTCTAAGGTTTTTTTCAATTTCTTTCTTTGGTGTTCTTTAGTATTCTGCTGTGGGTACACTTTTTGAGAATACAGAATGCAAGACCTGACAAAGGTCCAGGGATAGGGCAAATTTTCTGCTAAGATGATTTCTAGAGACTGGGAGTACAAATAGTCTCAATGAGATAGAAAGGACCATTTTTTTAATTCAATATTGTAGATAAGGTGATAAAAATGTTAAAGAGGTAGTCATACATGAAGGGACACATGTTATAGTGAGACCAGAAGACCCAGGATGACATTTCTCAGGAGAGTTTGAAGGATACATTTACCATGGCAATCAGGGATGTGCTGCTGAGAGAAGCACGTGCCCAGGAAGTTTAGAGTTTGCTTTCCTCTGCAGTCAACACTGGCTTAGTCAACAAAGGGCTCGTCTCACTGTAGAAAAAGAAAATGAGACCCTGAAATAACAGAAGCCAGGGTGAGGTACTTTTAAGCACAACATATTAGGAGAATGCAAGAATGAAAGGGCAGCTAATAGAACTCACATCACAGGAAATTATGAACAATGGTGATGTCAGGGGAAACACAGATGATATGCCAGTGAAGGTCCCTTCTAACATCCACAATAAGTATTCCTTAATAAGCTTTATTACTTTCTATAATTTGCAGATTAGAAACAGAGCTCAGAGAAGGGAGGCCCTTTCCACTTGGCTAAGTTATATACCTACCCAGTGGAAGACCAGTCTAAAACTTATTTTTGGATTTTTATATTTGACTTTTACTCCTTCTCACATTTAGGGCTAGAGTTTTGATTTTGTGAATACTAGGATCCATTTAATATGTGTTTGGGGGATTGTCACTGGGGAAAACAGCTTCTTATATAACAATTCCCATGATCAAATAAATTTGTAAATCCTTGCCTACTCTATTCTTTGCTTAGGAAATTAAATATGTACCTTAGCATATTAGAGGCTTAGTGACTTCTGAAGTAAATAAAAAATAAAAACCAAACTAAAACTAACCTTCCAAATAAACAAGGTTTTTCAATATTGTTGAATCCAGTGTTATCCAAGTTGTATGACTATCCTATCAATAAATTTTGGATGGAAATAACAGGGAACTCAACTCACATTGAATTAGTCAATTCATCCATTTATTATGTCTCATAACTAAAATCATAAGTAGAGTAGCTTCTGGCTGAATAATTTAATGGATCAGCATAATTAGAAAGCACACAGGACCTTTCTCCTTCCACTCTGCCAGCATCAATTTTTATTTATTTTTCAATTTGATATTATAAAATCATGTATCAAAGTATGCATAGATGCAGAGAAAAATAGTCCCTGTGTGGGGAAAGGAGAGTAAAATGAGCGTCTGTGTTTATTGAAGACCCCAGCACCAAGCCCAACCCAGTACATCCCAGTGCCAAGCTAGCTTGGTAGCCTCAAGCTCCAGATACAACCAAGTTCCAGACTTCTAGAAGCAGCCTCCAGGCTGGCCCCCTGAGCCCCAGGTTATAGGCCTACCTCAATGATCAGACAATCCATATGCCCTGAGGATCTAGGCAACACCTGTAGCTCCAGGCATCAAATGAACTAAAACACTAGGATGTACCTTAACAGATCCAGAATCTAGGTCAGCTCATTTTGGACATTGGCTCCAGACTTACCACCATGGCTCCAACCATGGGACTCATCCTGTGAACCCTAGCACAAAGCTGGTCTCCATGGACTCAGAATCAGGCCCCTCTCTGGAGAATCAATTGCAGGCTTGTCCCAATACCAGGCTTATTCCTCTTGTCATAGGCTCAAGTCTTGTCTTAGCACTGGATTTGCCCCCAGAAACCAGAACCCATGCTTTGGATGAGCTCTCAGGGACACAGACTGTGGTTCACCACTGCAAACCCATTCATAGGATGTTCCTTCATAAACCCAAGCTCCAGACTCATCCCTCTGGACCAGGTTCTGGATCTGTCATCACTGACCCAGGCATAAGAGCAGCCTTGCTGAACATGGCAGTACATTCCCTTTTGTGGACTCCCTCTAGCTGGGCTGTAAAGAGATGAATGGTAAAGACCTTTCCTTGCTAATGCTAGTCTGTAAAAACTGTAAAAGTGTGCATTTCTTTAAATGAATAAACACCAATGCGAAGCTGCATTATCCCCTAAATTAGAGAAATATAACAACACCAGGTGAACAATAATAGTACCAGTAAATGACTCTAATGAAATAGAGATCTGTGAACTAAAAACAAAAAAGAAAGAAAAGGAAAAATAAAAATAAAAGAATAACCTTAAAGCAACACAGTGAGCTGCAAGAGAACACAGATAAACAATTTAACAATGTCAGGAAAACATATGAACAAAATGATAACTTCAACAAAGAAATAAAAAACATAAATAAACAGAGACTCTGGAGCTGAAGAACATGACTACACAAAAAATTTCATAGAGAGCAGCCATATCATACTTGATCAAGAACTAATGAGAAACTTCAGCTACATGGTATAGAAGGAGATCCCAGCTCTCATCCACCACAAAATATAACAGAGCTATCCCTGAGTAAAATAACTCTTAAAAGAACACAGCAGTCCAGTTAAAAAGCTTCAACTATACTGTGGTGTGTGTACACACAAACATATACACTTACAAACTCACAGATGCACACAAAAGTAAGAACAATTTCCATTACCCCGCATCATCCCATTTCTACTCCAACACTGCTCAGCACCAAGAAGGAACTCTCCAGCCCATGAGTTTCTCTTGCAAAGAAAGAAGTAGAATGAATTACCAGGTTCTTTAGCCTTTTGGAGGAGTATACCGAAAACATTTTCTGTTTCACCCCACCTAGACCACAGAGATCAGCATAACTGAGACACCTAGAGATAACTAGGAACAAGTAATAATATCAGGGGTCATAGGTACTGGTCACATGATAAGAACCACTGTGGTCTCCAGCGGCCTTATCTACAAAAACCTCCTCAATTCCATACAGTCCTGTTGTGGGCACTCTAGCCTCGAGAACAATTGTGGCAGCAATGATGCCCCCATAAATAACTTGGGCCTTGACTACTGATCTTGCCTTCTACTACCACAAATGTGCCTGTGGCTTGCAAGGGTAGAGTTGTGTGTGTGCACACAGATGACCCTGACTGGCGCTTCTGGTCCCTACCCACTACATGGACAATTATAACTGGCTTCTGCAACTGCATGTACATATGCTGTCATCCCTGGTCTTCATGATGTGCAAAAGATCATAGCAAACCCCAACACCTATTGCAGGTCTCCACTTTTCAGGCTGATGTCTGCAGGTGGCCCAAAGAAGAGTATGTGCACATTTCACTGTCCCAATCCAGCAACTAGATTCAAATATGACAATTCTTGCCCTTGTGCATGTGCCTGCAGTCAGTCCTGGACCCTGAGACTGGCTTTAAAATTGCACATATGCCCATGGCCACAAAGCCCGCTGGGGATTGGAACAACCACACTGCCCTGCCCTTGCCTCCCAGAACTACTCTATGTGGTGCCACAGCACTCTCCAGCATGTACTCTGTCATAACTCCTCATGAGTTAGTCTTTTCATACCAATGCTTTTTAATCAACTTTATGACAATGAAGAGCTTAGAAAGTTCAACACCTGTATATCTGCTTTTTAAGAAATGTTAGCACAAATTCTGCAAGATGAAACTAAAATGTTGCTAATTATTAACAGGAAAACATTTGGAAGTATAAAATTCCCTGGTACAGGTAAATATGTATTCAAATTCAAATTATTGTAGTTCATATTATTCATCAAACCTATAATGATGCTGTGTAAATAATTTATAACTCTAACATAAATATTAAAAGACAAAAGTATTAAAAATAACTATAGCTTTGACATTTTGTTAATATATATACAATGAAAAAGATATAAATTGTGACATCAAAAGAAAATGCAGGGTTAGGGAAACAAAAATATAGAGTTTTAGTATGCACTTGAAGTTAAGTTGATTCAAGTTTAAAACAGACTGCTATAACTGTAAGTGTTTTATGTATGCCTCATGGTAACCATAAAACAAAACATTATACTAGAAGTACAAAAGACAAGCTAAAAGGAACTAAAACATACCACTGTAAAAATCACCAAATCACAAAGGAAGATGGTAAAAGAGGAAGAAAGAAAAAAATAATCCACAAAGCAGGGGGAAAATGATAAACAAAATTAAAATAGGATGTCCTTACCAATAATTATTGCAAATGGAAATGGGTTAAATTCTCCAAAGGAATAAGTGACTAAATGGTTAAAGAAAAACAAGTTCAAACTATATGCTGCCTGCAAAAGACTAGCATTTGATTGGAGAACACATATGTGTTTAAAATGAAGAGAATAAAACATATTCCATACAAATGGAAACAAAAGTGAGAGAGAGAGAGAGAGAGAGAGAGAGAGGGAACATCTGGCTGTGAATTAGAAAGGTGGGGATAGGAGATACTGAGTTGGAAGACTAAATCTAAGACCAGGAAATGTGGGGGCTGCAGGCAATGTGCTCCATCAACACATAAGTGGAACCCAGGGGAGATCCCTGGGGTACAGTCTTCCAGCATGGACCAGCAATTATTGGGCCCCGGAGGTGCACAGATTTAAAATCTCCAGACCTTCAGTGAGAAGCCTGGAGCCCACCTAAACCTAAAACCTGACTCCAGGAATTCTGCCTTTGGGAGTAACTCTCTTACTATAGCAATCAAAAGGTGGAGCATCATGCTTCAGACAACCCCACCTAAAACTTCTGAGAAGTGAGAAATTTTTAAACTCCAATGGAAAGAATACTTTTTTATCAAGATTTTTCCCCTCTCTCTCTTTTTCCTTCTTCCCTTTCTTATTTTTCTCTTTAATTGTGACATTAATGGTACATGGACATTTATACATACTCATAGTTTTTTTTTCCTTTTTTCTAACATTTTTGAAGACAATTATTTTTCATGGATTGGTTTTTAAAGAAATAGGATGTTTGATTAGTATATTTTAGTTTTTTGCATTCTTTTATTTTTATTTTTTAATTTTAAACAATTTCTACTTTGTATATAAATTTTTCTTAACCATCTGTTTTCCTTGATTCTCTCTCTCTTTTTTCTAATAGCCAATCTGTATTGTTCTTTCACTCTTCCTTTAAATTTTTACTTCTATCTTCTCTCTTTCCTCATAATCATCACATTCTATAACTCTTCTGTTCTCTCCCTATCCACTATTTGAAACTGTAAACCATTTGCAAACTTGCTGTTTTTACTGTAGGCAATAATCTGATTATATTATTTCTGTTCATTGTGATAATTAACTTCATAGACATCAGAGAAGGAACTATTTGGTTTAATGTTGTATTTTGTTTACATTAGTTGTTATTTTTTATCTCTCCCTGAAAAGGTACTGAAAACACATAGGGACACTGTAAGTCCACAGGGTGGAAAATCCACTGCCTCAGATCCATACTGTTAGATGGGTAGACACACAAAAAACATGAAAAAACAATGGAACAAGTTGCCTCAAACAAACCAAGATACTCCAATAACAGAATCCATCAACATCATATGGAAGAAATGACAGAGAAGGAGTTTAAAATGCACATAGTTAAACTGATCTGTGAAGTAAAACACAGTATAAGGAATGAAATCAGAGAAAATGCAAGAAGTGAAAGATTTCTTCAATAAAGAGATAGAGATTCTGAGAATAAAAAAGCAGAAATTCTATAAATGAAGGAATCAATAGACAAAATTAAAAATTCAATTGAAAGCATCATCAAAATATTAGATCACTTGGAAGACAGAGTTTCAGGCAATGAAAGCAAAATATATAATCTTGAAAAAATAGTTGACCATGAATAAAAGATGCTAAGAGATTATTGAAAAGAACTTCCAAGATATGGGATAACATGAAAAGACCAAATGTAAGATTTATTGAGATAGATGGAGGCTTGGAGATACAAACAAAAGGAATACACAATCTTTTCAATGAAATAATATCAGAAAATTTCCCAAACCTAAAGAGTGAAATGGAAAATCAAATACAAGAGGCTTACAGGACACTAAATATACAAAATAACAACAAACCCACACCAAGGCAATTAATATGAAAATGTCTAACATACAGAGTAAGGATAGAATTTTAAAGGCTGCTGGAGGAAAAAAATGACTGGTAATATTTAGAGGTAAACCAATCCAGATCTCAACTGATCTCTCAAACCAGATCCTCAAATCTAGGAGGTCTTGAAATAATACATACCAAGCCATGAAAGAAAATGGATGCCAGCCAAGAATACTATACCCAGAAAAAATTAAGCTGCAGATTTGAAGATGAAATAAAAATTTCCATGATAAACCAAAGTTAAAAGAATTCATAACTAGAAAGCCAGCACTCATATTCCATGAGAATGAGATTTTTTTAAAAAAGTGATAAACTAGCAAAAGGAGGAATTACACAAAAAGAACAGTGAATCAGTGTAGAAACTAATTCAAGTTAAAAACCAGAAATAAATCAAAATTACAGAGGATAAAAATCATATCCCAATAATACTATTGAGTGTAAATGGCCTAAACTCACCAACCAAAATACATAGACTAGTAGATTAGATGAAAAAACAAGACTCAATAATATGCTATCTCCAAAAGATTAACCTCAAAGGCAAAGGCATTCACAGATAAAGTTTAAAGGATGGGAAAAGATCCATTCACATGGATCTAGTAAACAAGCAGGGAATTCTATCCTCAGATCAGATAAAGTACATTTCAAGCTAAAATTAATAAGAAAGGACAGAGAAGGATATTTCATATTACTTAAGGAAATTATACATCAACAAGACATAACATTCCTAAATATTTATGCCCCAAACAATGGGGTATCTATGCACATGAAACAAACTCTTTTAATTTCAAGAAGCAAGTAGACCACAACACAATAATACTGAGTGACTTTAACACACCTCTCTCACCTCTTGGATAGATCCTTCAAACAAAAACCAAATAAAGAAGACATACAACTAAAAGATACAGTTAATAATTTAAACTTAACAGACATATATATAATATTTCATCCATCAGTGCCTGAATATACATTCTTCTCAGCAGTACATGAATTCTTCTCCCAAAGTAGACCATATCTTATGTCACAAAGCAACTTATAGCAAATAAAAAAAAGATAATACTCTGTATCCTATCAGATCATAATAAAATGAAATTAAAAACCAACAATAAAATAAAAAAATAGGAGCTACTCTAATATCTGGAGACTAAATAATATGCTACGGAATGATGAATGGATAGCAGATGAAATTAGGAATTAAACAAAAAAAATACTTAAGTGAGAATAGCTATACAAAATATCAAAATTTCTAGGACACTATGAAGGCAGTACTAAGAGGAAAGTTCATTCCATTGAGCTCAATCATTAAAAGAATAGAATGTCAAAAACTAAACATTACATCCCAAACATGTATTTAACATTGCATCTCAAAGCACTAGAAAAAAAGAACTGATAAACCCCAAAGCAGTAGAGGACAGGAAATAATTAAAATAAGTGCTGAAATCAATCAAGTTGAAATAAAAGAAACAATCCAGAAAAATTGATAAAACAAAAAGTTAGTTCCCTGAAAATATCAATAAAATTGATAAAATCTTTGCTAAGCTAACAACAAGAAAGGGAAAGAGAAAACTCAAATTATTAAAATTTGTGATGAAAAAGGAAATATCACCACAGAAAATAATGAATACAGATAATCAGGAATCACTTTTGGAAATTTATAACCTAATAAAATAGAAAATCTTGAAGAGCTGGGCATGGTGGCATAAGCCTGTAATCCCAGCACTTAGGGAGGCTGAGATAGGAGAATTGCAAGTTTAAAGCCAGCCTCAGCAACGGTGAGGTGCTAAGCAACTCAGTGAGACCCTGTCTCTACATAAAACACAAAATATGGCTGGGGATATGGCTCAGTGGCCGAGTGCCCCTGAGTTCAATCTCCAGTACCAAATAAAAAAATAAAATAAAATAAAATCTTGGAGAAATCAACAAAATTCTAGAGACATACAACCTACCCAAATTGAATCAGCTAGACATAGAAAATTGAAACAGATCAATATCAAGCAATGAAATATAAGACACCATCAAAAGGTTACCAAGAAAGAAAAGTCCAGGACCAGATAGATTCTCAGTTGAGTTTTACCAGACCTTCAATAAGAACTAATATCAATCCTCCTCAAATTATTCCATGAAATAGAAAAGGAGGAAACCCTTCCAAACTCATTCTATGAAACAAATATAAACCTTAATACAAAAACCAGACAAAGACACATCAAGAAAATAAAACTGCAGACCAATATCCCTCATGAACATAAATGCGAAAATTCTTAATACTGGCAAAGCACATAGAAAAACATATTAAAAAGATAGTGCACCATGATCAAGTGAGTTTTTTTCCCCAGAGATGCAAGTTTGGCTCAACATATGGAAATCAATAAATGTAATCCACCACATCAATAGACTTAAAGACAAGAATCATATCATTATTTCAATAGATGCAGGAAAAGCATCTGAAAAAATACAGCATCCATTAATTTTCAAAACACTAGAAAACTAGGAATAATAGGTAAATAGCTCAGTATTGTAAAAGCTATATTTGTTAAACTTAAGTCCAACATCCTTCTAAAAAGGAGAAAAATTGAAAGCATTCCCTCTACAAGATGGAAAAGGGCAGAGATGCCCTATTTCACTACTTCTATTCCACAGAGTCCTAGAAACTCTAACCAGAACAATTAGACAAAAGAAAGAAATTAAAGGGATATAAATAGAAATAAGAAGAACTCAAATGATCACCGTTTGCTGGTGACATGATTCTATATTTAGAAGACTCAAAAAACTCCAACAGAAAACTCCTAGAACTCATAAATGAAGCCATCAATTAAAGCCATCAATTAAAAGTCATAGACTGACAGACTGGGTTAAAAAAAAAAAAAAAAAAAAAGCCCCAACAATATGCTTCCTTCAAAAACCTCATCTCACAGGAAAAGATATCCACAGACTGAAAGTGAAAGTGTGGGAAAAAATGTATCACTCACATGGAATGCATAAACAAGCAAAAGTTTCTATCCTCATATCAGATGAAGTGGACTTCAAACCAAAGTTAATGAAAAGGAATAAGGAAGGACTTTTCATACTTCTTAAGGGAATCATACATCAACAAGACATAACAATCATAAATATCTATGCCCCAAACAATGGGGCATCTATGTATATCAAATAAACCCTTCCCAACTACAAGAATCAAATAGACCATAACACAATAATACTTGGTGACTTTAACACAGCTCTCTCACCACTGGATAGATCTTCCAAACAAACAAACAAAAAACAAACAAAGAAACCATATAACTCAATAAAATAATCAATAATCTAGACTTAACAGACATATATAGAGTATTCCATCCATCAATGAGCAAATACACTTTTCTCTCAGCAGCACATGTATCATTCTCCAAAATGGATCATATGTTAGGCCACAAAGCAAGTCTTAGCAAATACCAAAAAAAAAAAAAAAAAAAAAAAATTAGAGATATTACCCTGCATCCTATAGGACCACAATGGAATAAAATTAGAAATGAATGACAGGTTGAAAAATAGAAACTACACCAAAACCTGGAAACTAAATAATATGCTACTGAATGATGCATGGATAACAGAAGACATCAGGGAAGATATAAAAAAAT